>PVKA01034206.1:0-23631 GCA_004027165.1 Ctenomys sociabilis
CTCTCTCTCTCTCTCTCTCTCTCTCTCTCTCTCTCTCTCTCTCTCTCTCTCTCTCTCTAACAGTATAACTATGTAGCTCAGGCTGGCCTTGAGCTCACTTTGTAGCCCAGGCTGGAAGTCAAGACCTTTTGCCTAAGCTTCCTGAGTGATGGAATTATAGGTGTGCAGCCCCACACCCAGCTTTTCATGATCTCTTTTGGAAAACCTGTGGGAAGATCTCATTCAGCCACAGAAAATCACTGTCACCCTTGTTTCATAGATGCTCCCCTTATTTTCATAAATGAAAAACTTTTCCTTTTGATTCACAAATTCATTACAGGGTCTTACTATACAGCTCAGACTCCTAGTTGTGTTCCTATGTCAGCCTCCCCTGCAGTGGGATTATAGGCATGCACCACCATGCCCAGGTTTGATGGCTTGCCCGGCTCACGTGGGCTTCAGGGACTGGCAGGGAATGCAGTGCCAGGGATCGAACCTGGGTCCTTGCACTGGCCAAACAGGTACTTAGGTCACTGAACTGTCTCCCTGGCCTGAAATATTCAGGGAGAAAAAGTTAATGGTTAGTTCCCCTCAAGTTATTTTATCCAGTTGGGAAGTTTTGTTAGGGAAAGCTTTACCTTCTTTATCGCTCATTGCAACCACACACTGAGGTCTATCTGTCAAATTCTGAGCTGCAGGATGGCTTTCAATTTCCATTTCATTAACAAAAACACTAAATTATTTCTTTTTTATGTATGTGTTTGTTACAGGGTCTCACTACACAACTCAGACTCATGGTGATGCTCCTGTGTTCAGCCTCCCCAGCTCAGCATGTGGTGCTGCAGGTCTAACTGTAGTCCCGGCTCATGCCTAAGCTTGCAAAGCAGGTACTTCTGTCCCCTGAGCTATCTTGCCAGCCCCCAAAATACTAAATTACTTTTGCCTGTGAAGGAAGTAATACCTCTTTTCACATGTTTAAAAAATACAGTAATAGTCTCTGAGAAGGACTGTTTTGTAAGGAAAAGACAAAAGTGTTTGATAATTTTCTTTTTTTAAAAAAATCCCAAAGCAGAGCAGAGGTGACGATTTAGATCACAGGGTTTACCACGGAAGATGAAGCATCCTTCATGTTTGCAGGCCAAGTCTGATAAAAATGCTTGGAGGCACAGCCTGTTACATGTGATCTTCATTCCAGTGTATTCTCCTTTGCCAGAGGATGCAGACCCTGCAGGATCTTCCCCTGACAGAGTAGGGTGTCCCCATTATGAACTGAGTCCCATACATCATGTTAACATGCAAATCCCTTGAGAACAGACTCATTTCCTTCATGACCTGAAGAGTCACACAATTAGTGACCCCTTTGCTTCTCTCTGTTATGGAAGAGCTATCATCCTCTCAGTGAGGATGGGCCTGGAGACTCTGTCTGATTCCACACTCTCCCAGTACTGTGTTTCTACTTCTATTCCATGATTTCTTTTTCTCTATCACACTCATAGAGGCTTGGCTTATAGATCAGTTGTTTAAAGCACCAGTTGGGCAAATGCAGCCAGGTGCAAGGGACTGCTGTTCTATCCCCAGCCCCACAAGCCACACAACCCCCAAACTTAAGGCGACCAGAATTAGCCAAAAGAAGTCCTTCTAGCGTATTCATTGTTGCTGCTTTGTATTTTTGTTTATTGTATTTTAAAATTTTCTGTCTTTTCATTCTACAGTGTCACCTAAAAGAGGGCAGGTTGGCGTTTGAGGACAAACATTGCTTTATATTGTTCCTGCTATGTGCCTACTACCTGGAATAGTGAATGACACAGGGTGTAGATTAATTTAATTAATTAATTAATTGTGATGCTGAACATAGAAGGTAGGGCCTCATGCATGCTATATTCATTCTCTACCATTGAGCTACAGCTCCAATACAATGAGTTTTAAATAAATGCATGAAGGAATATACTCATTGCATTTTACCCTTCATCTGTAGAGGAGAAGGTAGTCAGTCTATCATGCCACCTTTGTGTTACTTTAAAGCTTAATAGCAGATATTAATAATATATCTTTCCTAAATAAATTATTGAGCCTTATACTACAAAGAAATTTTACCCAAATGATGGTTTATCATCCTTTTCACTTCATTCCCTGTATGAATTATGACTAAAAGAGCCAAGGGAATACTCTAGTACCAGCCTTTGTCACATTCCTCTGGCCATAGAATTCAAAATTTTAAACTAGTTTTCTTAGTTTAAGTAAGACAGTCTTTGAAGGCTCTATGTTCCTTCAGCAGGCTTCATTACATAAAAATAATTTAGAGAATTTTCTTCATCAATACCAATATTTACTAGTCTTTCAAAGTCTGTGATTTCTATTTGATGTCACTGTATTATATATAGAAATAATTATCATTACAGAATTATATTGAAATACTTGCCTTATTCATTCTTTCTTCATTATTTTTCATGTTTTAGATTGTTGAAGTTGTTTCTTTTGTGTGTGTATGTGTGGTATCCAGGATTGAACTCAGGACCCTGCACTCGCCAGGCAAAATGGAGATGGCTTATTATACTAAGCCATGCCCCTAGCCTGAGGTTGCATCAATTTAATCTTAATTCTTTCCATATTTATAACAATCAGTGGTTAAAAAAGTAACCTATTTTCTGTAACTTCCTAAGAGGAAAATACGATAGAATAGTAATCCTAGCACTCGGGAGGCTGAGACAGGAGGATTGTTGTGAGTTCAAGACCAGCCTGAGCTACAAAATGAGCTTAAGGCCAGCCTGATATGCATAGTGAGACCCTGCCTCAAAAAAACAAAAAACAAAAAAAAAAAAAAAAAAAAAAAAAAAAAAAAAGAAGACATGTTACCAATAATTTAAAACATCAATATAAGCTAGGTAGATCTTCATAATTAAATCCTAGTTACTCTTGATTGGTTATAGTAGCTATAGTCTTTATTGTCCATGGGCAACATCATAATAATGTGTCCCATCATGCTTAATATGCAGGCTCATCTCAAGGATAGTATCAATGAATAATATTACACTTTCGGGTTAGACAAATAGTACAGCACATCAATTTCAAAACTGCATCATTTCTGATGGTATATGTAAAAGTCACTTGCCAAAACTACTAATCTGTACCATTTTTGCTGTTGTAACCTGGCTCAACCAACTTCATTTTGTAAAATTTATGTGAACTCCATTTTGTGATATCTTGTCCTCTCTTTTGTAAACTTCCACCCATGCCTAACTGCAAGATGGGACTGTTTAAGAAAGTGTTTCTCAGCATTCTGATTGAAGATAAAGAAATGTTCTTCAACATTCTGCAAAATGAGTTAAACTGTCCTTCCAATTACGGGAACAAACAGAACGCCTGAAAATGGGTGAAACTGTCATCAGATATCCTTCAGACTACCAGAACAAAAACAACACCTAAGCCAAATAAGGACATACTCCTGTAGGGTTTGCAAAATGTGACCTCATCTACAGGAACAAAGAGCTAATGCTTGGTCATGTCTAACTCAAAATAAGCTTTGTAAAATCCCCCTTCCTCCCCCTACTCTTGTAGTTTTTCCCTTTAAAAACTTTGCTTCACTTAAGATCAGTGCGCACATACTTAGAGACGAGAACGGGTTGCCGATGAGCTCAGCTAAATAAAGTGCTTTTGAGTTGAGTCTGGTTTTTGATTTTTGGGTTACAACATTGACAAAGCTATGATTTAAGGGTTCACTTCAGGAAATATGAAACTAGTGAATTTGACTTTGTCTACATCCTGCAAGGACTTCTTGAAAGATGTATCACAGCTAATAAAATAGAGCAATTGGTCAAATGAGGTTGGGTGACTTACTAAGTCATCATTTGTACCATTTGGATGGTTATAGGCTATAGCAATAGTTTCCATACCTCCATTCTGACATCTGCCTTTCCATTGGTATTATGAAAATAGCATTCGTAATAAGATGACACTCAAAGCCTGCCTTGGCTTTAATGGTGGTCATTGCCTAGGGACTCCCAAAAACTGTGGGTAGCCCTGGTTGAAAAAGATCTTCTGTTCATTTGGTTGGATTCTGTTTGGTTTACTCTGTCCCCCAAGGTGTTGCACATTCCTCTTCCCTTTCCAGATTCCATAGCTTTTTATTTCAATTAGGCTTTTATTACAGGAAACTTTCCATTAAAGGCAATTGCAATGTATGACCATTTGCTTTTAATGTGCTTTTCTTCACTTTTCTTGTCCCTTTTCTTTACTGTCAAAAGTTAAACAGAGAAAAAGCCTTCTCTTGACTAGAATGACTCTCTCTGTCCACTGAAAGGTAGTGATTCCTATGACAAGGAAAGTGAATCCCATTTCACTTTGTTTGAATATAGTGGTCTTTCTTTTGAATAGAATTTTCCTCTTCTTGCAATGAGATGATGCATTAGGTACTGTATATTTCAATAGACTAAAATGTCCCAATCTTGGAATTATATCAGCCTTCATTTTTGGCTTTATGAACATTAGAACAAAAGATTTTTACAACCTGGAAAAATTGACTTTTCCTGTAGAAAAAATGATTAAAAATAAAGTACTATAAATTTCTCCTATAATTAATAAACCTCAATGAATGGAAAATTGTCTTAGTTTAAAAGTTACAAAGAAAAATTTTCATGAGATTCAAAAAGGAAAAATTTCCACTCATGATATTTTGTTTGGAAAAATGCTTCTCCTCCCAATGTCTTATCCTTAAAATATAGTGTCCTATTTTTGTTGGAATTGTTTAGAATTATTTATTCATTAAAGAAATATAAGTATACTGAAAGATGTCTCTTACTTTTATTTGTCTACAGCCATCAAAATATTCTCTAGTTAATTAGTATAGATGGAAGTATTTTTCCTTGGTTTAAGTAATTTCCTTTATCTCACATATATCAAACAATCAAATATTGGATGAAAGCTTAAACACTTATGTCTCTACTGCACTTTCATCGATTGTTTTCTGTCTCTTTCTGTCACTCATTCATTCGACAAATACTTCTGCAGCATTCAGTATTTTACAGGATCCTCTCTAAATAGCTACTATATACCAGGAAATGGTCTCGGCCTCATGACAGGTACAGATCACTTGATATTTCACTGCAGTTCTCTGCAGGGGAGGAATGGTGTACTTGCCTGAGTTCTTTGTCTTACAAGAACAAATTCTACTTCATTCGGTATGCACTCTGTACTGCATGGGATGTCCCTTGATCAGTATGGAACTCTAAGTGAAGAAAATGCTTCAGAGAATACACAAGATGAGATTTGTTATCTTGCTGAAGAATCTCTCCAGCCTTCTGGGAAACCTAAAAAGTAGGACTGGAAGTTCAGGGCTACCTTGGACAACTTAGCAATATAGAGAAACCTGTCTCAAAGTTTTAAAAAAATTAATAAAAACTAAAAAGTTAGAAAAAAGACGTTGGCTGGGGTTATAACTTAGTGGGAAAACTCTGAGGTCAAATCTTGGTTAGAAAACAAAACAAAACCTTTCTTCAGAAACTACTATTATTTTTGAAATAGTTATAGAATAGTTGGCTCCCATGATTACTGTCAAATACTTGGTTCAGCTTACAGATCGCCCTACTTTTGTTCAAATATATAGTAGGTATTGATTGAAGTCATCTGAAGAACAGAAAAGGACCATTCTTAATACGCAGAACTTTTCACTGGGTGCTGGTAATGGTATCCATCGGTCTGGGATGTGTTTTCAAGCCCTACCATCTACATCAGCTAATTCCCTCACAGTGGACTGAAGAGGAAAAAGACTGGATTTCCAGGTGATTTCCTTTGGTGACCATTCACTCCCAGGGTCAGAGGGAACAATCTTTGGACAAGTAGTTTCACACAGGCCTGCACTCTGAAATGATCTTCAGTATCCTCTCCTGTGTTTTCCCTGCTTATTGAGTGACTTAACCTTACCTTACAGTACTGTGGTGATTATGCGAGAAAACCAGTATGAAGTGATGAGGTCAATAACTAGCATTTTATTAAAATAAATAGGAAAAAAATTTTTTTTTTCTGAAAAAAAATTTAAAACTTAAAAAAATAAATGAGATATACTACTGTTTCCTTACTACATCAGTGTGAACAGAAGGACAGAAAGAGGCAATCCATTTTTGCCTGATAAAAATGATGACGACTGCTGTTTGAAACCAAGAAAAATATGTAAAAGTATAAAGTTAAAAGGTAAATGATTCCAAATATTCAATCACTCGATTTTTTATTTATTTATTTATTTTTTTGTATTTTACGGAAGGGATTGCAGGTTGTTCAAGGTCTCACTACTAGATAAGACTCATAGTGATCCACCTGTTTACTGCCTCCTAAGAGCTGGGATTAGAGGTACATCACACCACAGCCAGTCTCAATTGCTGTCTCAGCATGCCCTGGGGACAGGGCTGGCACAGAATACCTGGGGATGGAACCCCTGGTCCCTTTGCCTGTTTGCAGGTGCTTTAATCCACTCAGCTATTTGGCCAGCCCATCAATCGCTCGTATTTGATATGTCTCATGTTTTCATTTTCCCCCAAATGCTTTGCTATTTATAAAAATGTATACCAACTCAAATAGTATCCACCTGTGCTTCTGCTATTGTCCACATAACAAATTTCTATGTGTACAATCAATCAGGTTTAAAGGTTCTAAAATTACTTTCTCTATACTGTGTGTATTTTTATGGAAAAATTTTTCATGCTTATAATGCAACCACTTGAGAGTACCTAGATGACCTTATTTTTACTATTGTCCTTTAACTTTTATGACTTTGATGATAATAATTGTCCCCCTGTGCTATTTTAAGCCACATTTTCAAATGATTATATATGACACTTTTGCTATGTTTACATAACTTTGAATTTTTGCTATATTGTGTATATATCTGTCTAATTTTAATTTTTTAACAGTGACATGCACTTAGTCTTTATTTGGGGTTTTATATACAATTCTAATAAAATATTTCTCAACTTACCTATTTTGTTTATGCAAGTTTTCATAAATATTGAAATCATTTTGGTGATAAATTTGTGTTTTACTTTTTCATTTCTTTTATAACATTTGAGCTACTAATTTTTTAATCCACCCAAGTTTTTGGAAATAAAAATGCATTTTTTTCTTCCTGCTACTTGTTTGTTACTGAGTATGAAAAGTAGATTTAATTCAAAGTCTAAAGTTTTTCAAAATTCTCAATTTCCAGTTTGGATTATGCATTATTGCTGTTCTCCTCCTCCTGTTCTTCCTCCTCCTCCTCTTCATCTTCTTCCTTCTCTTGTTCTTCCTTCTCCTCCTCTTTTTCTTCCTTCCCCAGAATTTTTTGTTTTTAATACCAAGACTTTACTTTTGGTATGTTTTTTTCCCTGTTTTTAATTATAACTAAAAATAAAGTAGATCCTTTTAATCAGATAATAAGCATAATACTTTCTTTCTCATTCTCCTTTCGATTTCTCAGTACTAGATCCTTTTATAATTATTAAATCTTGCTATTTTAATTTCATTTCTTCAAGACCATGAACTGATATTTATAATTACAAAATTATCAATTCCATCTTATACAAATGGCTCTAGTGCTCAGCAACAGATCTTACTTTTCAATTCTGATGCATTTGTGTTAGTCTCAACTGAATAATCAAAGAAATATGTTTGGCATGGATGTAGGGTGGAGCTTATTTGTGTATTCTCCTCCACACAGACCACTAATGGCAACAGTGACATCTTGATGTCTTTGAACTTGATGTCCCACTAGGAGCAGAATGAGTCTATGGAATGAAGTCTACTCAAAGGCTCTATGAATCCAGGCCTCATGACATCAAGATCCTCAGGTTCCTGTTTGCACAATCCTGAGATAATAAGTTACTGTTGATGTAAATTTTGGAATTTGTGAATTTGTGGCAATTGGTTACGGTATACCTAAAAAGACCCACTTTTTACTTTTAATTCATTTTGGTCTATTTTATAGTGTGCAATAATTCTTCCAAGAGCTAGAGAATAAAGTAATTGTCAGCCCTAATCTTCATTGAAATTTTATAATTTTTTTAAAGTTTTCTTTTGCAATTTTTCTTTCAAATGCTTTATATTGAAAGCTCAGGCAGAATTCTTCAGAGGATGATAACCAAATGCCCTTTGAAACAAAAGCTTCAGTTACACTGATAAAGAAATTTTTTATGAATTTTAAACTGAAGGTGCACTAAAGATCATATTATATTGTGAAGAATATGAGAAAATAAAAACTATTATAAACTGGGCATGGTGGCACAGGCCTGTGATCCCAGAACTCGGGAAGCTGAGGCAGGAGGATTGTTGTGAGTTTGAGACCAGCCTGAGCTACAAAGTGAGCTTAAGGCCAGCCTGAACTGCATAGTGAGACCCTGTCTCAAAAAAAAGACAAAAAAAAAACCCTAATATATTTTGTATTTAATATCAAATATTAGAATAACTGATGTTTATAAGTAAAATAAAATAATATTTAAAATATGTGGCATCTACCAGTAGTAGAACTCACCAAGGTTGTCTTCGGATTTTCCCAGAAGCAAGGCCTGTAGCAAGTATGGGTACCTTTAGTTTATTTTGGAAGTGGTGACCAGGGACACTGGCAGAGAAATAGGGTGGGACATCAGGATGGGAAGTAGCCTGATTACAAGCTACTCTGTAATAAAGTGTAATCAAAAATTAACCTGAAGATGCTTCGGGTTCCGAAGCCCTATTTCTTGAATTACTCACATGTGATGTAAATTTTTGAGTTCCTTCCATTATGAAGATACAATTATTCACAATGTTCTTAAAACAAAAAATTATTGTCTGTTTCTCAGAAATTTTTAAAACATGACTTGAGTATTTTAAATCCTATCATCAAGGTTCTGGTAGCAAATACACTTGGGATCATATATCTTAATCATTCTTCCACTGAAATATGCAAGCCCTTAGCATACATTACAAATGGACACACAGTTAGAGGGTGCATGGAATTCTGATTCTAAAAAAGTAGTGAGTCTTCCATTTAAATTATATTTTAAATTTCCAATAGAGAATGTTGTAAATAAATGACTTTTATCATCTTTCAAAAGAGTCACATTGATGCCCACAGTATCACAAGCAGAGAGGCCATGTCTTCCCTTTCAATTTCATTCCAGCCAATATCTTACCCAAACTTTGTAGAGATTAACTTAACCTTAATTTGAATGAGACAAAGGAAAGCAAAATGGGCAAAAATCCTAAAGTATTATCTTGGATTTTCACTAACTTACTTTTAGCTTTTAAAAAATAAAGCACCATTTGGTTAGGGAATTACTAACTGCTCCAGCAGATAAAACCCTAAATCTTGGTGGCTTAGCACATTATGTTCATTTAAAATACAGGTCCTCCTGGATGAGCACCACTCTTCATAGTGATTCCAAGACCTAATCTCAACTTTGCTTTGTGTTATTCACGTATTTTCTAAGAGCAGTGAGTGAGTGACGAAGGGCATACAGGAAGTTCTAATATTTAGTCCCAGAGAAGCCTCAGGTCAGACTAGCTGCTATAATTTCATTGGCTAGATTAAGATGCATGACAACAATCCATTGCAAAGGATTCTGGGAGCTACAGTTGAACTCAGAGGCCAGTTAAATTTGATGGTCAGCCTGTCTTAATTGTTGCATTTTTGAGCCTTTCTACTGTTTTTCCTTAAAATAATAAAAAATGTGTCATTTGTCATGCAAAGAAGAAAATCTAATATATTTACTAAAGTTTATGTCACTAAATACTTATTTATTAACTAGGTACAGGGTCTCGCCATGCATCTCAGACTTGTGGTAGTCATCCTGTCTCAGCCGTCCCAGTGCTAGAATGGCAGGCATGCGCCACCACGCCTGGTTTTGGTGGCTGGCATGGCCTGGCACAACCTGGGGCTCCAGGGCTGGTACAGCTTATGGTACCAGGGTGGAACCCAGGTCCCTGCACTTTCCAGGAAGCTCCTTAGACCATCAAGCTATTGCCCAGCCCTATTTCACTAAACACAACCCTCTTCAAAGCATTTAATTTGGTCTAATTAAGCACTGAAGTTTTAAATGATTTTGAACCGGGGAGGGGAATTGCAGGTGTCTTTGTGCCTATCACTGGAAGTAAGCGTACTTTTCATTTTTTCACAAGTACTTATCGTTCATTTATTAAGCAGGAAGACTTTTAGAGTTTGCATTTAATGTTATATATTAATACTTTTTTAACTGTTTCATTTTACCATATACTGATAAATCATCAAGGAGTTAGAGATGCTATTGTTTTCTGTTTATACTTTTAAGAAAAGAAGCCTAAAAGCTATGTTGCTCACTTTATTTTTTTACCAGGAGGGTAAATTTTTTGGGAAAGACTAGAAATGATAAATGATCCTCTCCTATTATTGGTCCAAAAGGTATAGAACTAACTTTTATAGAAAAATATAATTTATATTTATTTGAAATTGTACTCAGTGACAGGTTCTGATCACTGTAGTTCAATACAATTCTCTCCACAGCTTAAAAAATAGACTTTATAGAACATAGGGCTTACGTTTTAGAAATTATAACAGCAAAATCATGGACTTTGTAAGGAGAATTATTAGTATGTATTGCTTATGTTTTCTAGACTTTTTAAAAAGTCGCCATAAATCTGTGCAGTAAAAACTTAGCAATGTTCATAAAATAATTTCACAGAAAATTTATGACATTAAGAGATCATTTTTAAATCACTCTCACTTACCTAATGAAATATACTTGTTCTAGTCATTATTAACGTCTCCCTACTTAGATCAGACTCAGAGTGGATTCTCCTGTTTACAGCCTCCCAAGGGCCATGGAACTGAGTTTCAATCACCTTCTCAGCTCGCCCTCAAGGAAGATCCAGAACAGCAGGTCTGGGAATCGAACCTTGGCCCTGAGTCTGTCAGGTGCTTTAATCTGCTGAACTATTTGGCCAGCCTTTGTTACTGTCATCTTCTCGTAGTCATTAATCAGTGATGAAAGCTTAAACCACAAGGCAGGATCTATAACTTTTTACAAAGACCTTTAGGCTGTTCATAAAGAAGTTGAATTGCTGACATAGACAGAGAACATTTCCACATGATTAAGAAGGCAAGGACCTAATAATTGCACTCAACGATATGTTTTAAAAGATTATAAAATGCAACACTTAAATGTGGTATACTCACTGTCTTAGTTATTTTTTACTTGTTGCTAGAACAAATACTCGACACTCAAAATGAAGGAAGGAAAGGTTTATTTAGCCTCCAGTTACTGGAGGGCTCAATTCCTATTCTGCTGGTTCCAACGTGAATACAGCATGGTGGCAGAAAACAACGAAGAGCAGAGGAGGAGCAGCAGCTGCGGCGTCCATCAAGCCTCTCTCTTCCTTCTACCTTGACTGAGAAAGTTGTCGGAGCTCCTCCAAAGTGGCGCGGCTGTGTAGATGAAGCTCTTCTGGAGACTGGGACTTCTCAGCGGAAGCTGGGCAGAGCAGCAGGAAGCCTTCCTCAGTTCCTGGGTCCTGCGCACCTGCAGGGCTGGGCCGCCAGGCTGAGAACTGCAGGAGCTGATTCAGCCAAGCTGAGGTGATGTATCAACTAACACATTCACGTATTTCTCAGTCTTAAATCGGTCAACTTTTCAATAATGCATACATATATTTCAAATGCATAAAAATGTATATGTACATATTTCAAACATATATTTCAAATATGTATATATATACATATTTCAAACTCATATATATATTTCAAATACATATATATTTGTTAAATATAAAGCTAAATATTAGCTTGGCATTATTTTATCTAACCACTGCTTTTATTCCCAGAATTGCTATATATCTATGTAACGTAAACAGGGAAGATTCCTTTGTAAACACCGAACATTTGCACATACACTCCTCAGCTCAACAATAGTAAAAAAATGCATCTAGTTGTTTCCTTGGTCATTTGTGGGGAAGGTTTCACTTTCATGGGAGGTAGAGACTGTGACTTAATTTTCTTAGTTATTCTTTAAAAGAGCAAATGCAAGGAATATGGGGTAGAGGAATTATACATAGTAATACTTATTTTGTATTAAAATGCCTTAGAATTATAGCCCAAACACATACACACACATTCAAACAAAGGTAATTACTGCTGAGCATAGCATTACATAAACAATAAAAATAACCTATTTGCCAAGTGTTTTAGTTTATTTTAATGTAACATTTGAATACATTGTTTTCTGTAATATATTATATATATATAATCTGATTACATGTATATATGCATGTATAATATACATAATATACACATACATATATTATATAAATATTTATATTCAGATAATTAGGCTAGAATTGTGGCATATCAGAATATTTCCGCACACTAGAAGCAATTGTGATAGATTAGGCTACAGAAAATAATGATTTATGTCTGAATTGAAGCCATTCATTCATTCCTTTTTGTATTAGTTTATGGTGCTACGTTGTAGCAATACTTACCCAGGTGAAAAGAATTGAAACTCTGGGGAGAAATTTATTTCCATGAAAGAACAATATATAAGCAAATCCTAGAATGAAGAGAGAACAGTCTAGGACTGAAAGGTGTTACATATGCTTTAAATGTATATTTTTTATGTGACTCCAGATTAAGAAACTTCTGAATAACCAGAAACATCTTGCAAATACTTGGACAAAAGGGCATTCCTGCATGCAGCTAAGCTCTCACAGGCTCTGTGACTCAGGCAACAGCGTGACCCACGCCTCTGCTTTCCCATTGACCCGATTAGGTTCCTATCCATATGGCTGGCAAAGACCAAAGCTCATCTGGATCTTTGGGAGGGATGCTCAGCAATGTGTTACTTAAACATTCACCTGAAGTACAACTGCACTCCCATCCTCTTCCAACATCATGTCTCTAGGTGAGGTGCTTTTTCTCTGGGCTGAGTGTCTGCTTCCTTAACCCACATGCATCGTTCTTCAATAAGTCCTGGAAACTGGGCTGTTATAAATGGTTCCCAACATGCTGCTGATTAAGATGCTCAGCATCAGCCAATTTAAAGTAGGTGAAGTGTCTTAGTTACTTTTTACTCTTTGCTGGGACAAATACCTGACACTCAAAATGAAGGAGGGAAAGGTTTGCTCAGCTCAGTTTGTGGAGGCTTCAGTCCATGTTCCCCTGGCTCCATGGCAAGTGGCAGCAGCCCATGGCAGTAGAAAACAACGAAGCACAGAGGAGGAGCGGCAGCTGCCGCATCCATCGAGCAGCTCCACGGCAAACATTATAGCTCCTCCAAGGCGGTGTGGCCACCAGGATCTTCTCCAAGGAAGTGGGTAAGCGAGGCTGCAAAGCCTTTATCAACTCCTTTATATACACGCTTTGTGCTGAGTCTCTCTGCGGTGGCCCATGATCCTAGTTGAACCAATCACACCCAGGGCAAGCACAATAGCGCTCTAGGGTGGAGCCAATTGCACCCTTGTGCTGACCCAATAGCACCCCAGGTTGGGCCCTGCCCAACTAGCGCTGCCCCCACCCCCAGAACCATGATTCAGCCAAGCTGACACAATGTATTAACTACTAGGTGAAGCAAAAGCAGGAACTTGCATCCACAAGAGCAAGAATCTGTGTTGCTGGAGGGTTTTAGACCAACTCATAAGTAGGACTTTCAGAAATCATTGCCTTTCGCTGGTAGGACTAGGGCTACTGTGACCCTAGTAACTACTCATGAAAATGCTATTGCAAATATAAATGTTAAATTTTATAGGACAATACATTGAGAAGTTGAAACTTTTAAATATATAGCTTTTAAAGATATATATATAGATATATATAAATATATATATATATGAATGAATCAATACAGTTTTAGGAAAGTCAGGAATTAACTAATGGGATAAATCTACAAAAGTACAAATATCTAACATTTATAGCTCTTAATAATAAACCTTCTTTGTAAATACAGATTTCAAAGAATTATTGTATGAAATATTATACTGCTTTCTTCATATATTCTAATGTTCTATATAAATTACAGTATTTATTTGAAATTTTAAAAACAGATCTTACAGCTTGTCTTCTACATAGTTCCTAAATCTTAGTAACATATGTTCTGGTCTGCTAAAAATGTTATGGATATTGATACAATCAATGTCTTCATATTTTTGTTGATGGTATCAACTAATTTTATGGAAATAAAACAGGGATGAAAGCTTCTAAATGGAGCATCAGTGCAAAGCAAAGTAGATAAAGTTAATCCATTTATCTATATTAACTTATATCTGTTGACACAGTCTCCTATAATGACCTTAATCCTTCAATGTGGCATTATCTTCTGTAATGGAAAACTTTGTAATTTCTTAATCTATTTTCTATTTCTACGATAAATTATTCCTCAAACAGAGGGGTTATATGAATAATTGGGGACAGAACATGTGTACTCGTATTAAAACACAAACAGAAATAAGATCACTCTCTAACAGTGCCTCTTGTAGCCTTGCTTAAATTTGAAGCAGTGATTTATGAGACAATGATGTCTATGAATTCAGTTTAAGAAAAAGACCAAGAAGAAAATATTGCCTGAATGGCTCTCTCTCTCTCTCTCTCTCTCTCTCTCTCTCTCTCTTCATTTATACATTTTGATACAAGGTCTTACTACTAAGCTCCGACTCATAGGGATCCTCTCATTGTTAGCTTCTCCAGTGCTTGGATTATGGGCGTGTGTAACCATTCCCAGACTCCTCCCTGGCTGAGAGCAAACCAGGGGTGGGGGTGGACGTGGCATGCTGGGAATTAAACCTGGTCCCTAAGCTTGCCAAACCGATTGTGTAGTCTGATGAACTATCTCGCCAGCCCTTCTTCTGAAGGGCTTTTGGTGATTTAGTTGACATTTTCAAGCTGGTGCCTGTGCATTTTAAATTCATTCTTCCTTGATTTTTGTGATTGTTATGCTACATCCATTTTAAGACTCTGCATGATGTATCCACATCAGACAAATTCTGTGTCTATGTAAGAATAACGACTTTATTCCCTCTTCACTATCCCAATGTCCTCTGCTAGTCACCTTCAAAGCTAAAACTCTTTATTTTTTTAATGTATTTAGTACAGGGTCTATGGAGTCTCACTCTGTAAATCAGACTTGTAGTGATTCTCCTGTTTTCAGCCTCCCAAGTGCAAGAATTTCAGGCATGAACCACCATGACCAGCCTCAATCATTGTTTCAGAGTGCCCCCAGGGATGGGGTCACATGGTACACTGGGGATCACCCCAGGCCCCTGCATCTGTCTAAGCAGGCACTCTAATCTGCTGAGCTACCTGGCCACCCCTCCCTTTTTTAATGTATTTAGTACAGGGTATACAGGGTCTCACTACACAGATTGGACTCATAGTGATCCTCCTAATTTTCAGCCTCCCAAGTGCTGGGATTACAGGCACAGGCCACCATCACCAGTCTCATTCGTAGTCTCTGAATGCCCCAGGGGCAGGCATGGCAGGGCAGGCCAACAGTTAAAATTTTTCTGTCTACTTCCCTTATTCTGTGAAATAGAGCAGAAGATACTTTTAAAAGTTTAGGAAATACTGGAGAGTGAAAAACAGAGTATGTACAATGAATAATTAAAAGATAAATACCAAATACCATTGATATTAGAAAACAAACATATTTGACCTACGGGAATTTGTCAGGCGCCATGCCTTTCTCTGGCCCAAGGGTACAGCACAACAGCCCTTCCCCTTCCATGTCAGTCCTTCCCTTCATTTTCTCCATCAGATTCACAACACACTTCTCTGGGAGTGATTCAAGAAGTTCTCATTCCTATTATTGTAACTGCATGAAATTAACAAAGAGTAAGTACAAACGTTTGAGTCAATCTTTTCACCAATGTTATGAGAAAGAGCTATTTTTCTTTGCCACCATAAGTTCTAACTATTTTATTTAGGAAACAAGTAATTCACTTTTGAAAAGGATGTTGTTTTATTGTATTTATCTGTGCAGTGTTCCCAAGGAACAAGGTTCAGACTGGGACCTTGTATTAGTGTTTCTCTGCTCTATCGGAAGTAGTGGAGATCCTGAGGCAACAGGTGATGGCGCTGTTGCCGCCCAGTATGCACAGGTAACAAATACGAGAACCACAGGTGATACAAAAGAACATCAGCAAGTTAGTTCTCATACAAAAGGAGAAAAATTTAAAGGAAGATTCTCCTAATGCTTGAAGCATCCACATCGTTTTGAAAAACAGCAATCACTTAATTTGTTAAACATAAATTTGGTAAAAAAAAAAAGAAAAAAACTTTTTTCAAGGTGCCCAACATTTCTTTCCATTAGCTGTTGAGTTTATGTAGCAGAAATTCATAGTAATAAAAAAAGAAATTCATAGTAATACTTTTATGTGTTCAATGTTTTTTATCTTAGTATATTCAGCAGATTATTTGTTCTTTCTACAATAATTGAAATGGTTTATGAAAGAGTGTTAAATTTGAAAGGAAGATAAAACCTTGGTACCCAGCTTTGGTCTGAATAACAAAATTTTCTGGAGGCCAAACTGGAATTATATGAGTAGATTACACTATTGATTTAATTTTTTGCACATAAACACAGGACTAAAATCATCTGCAGATTTAACTCCAGGAAGCGATTTCTTCCTTGGGGCATTGTGGCATTTTGGCAGGGACCTTGAGTAGCTTTTCCTCTTGTCTTTGGCTGTTTTCCCTGGGGCTCAGAGAAGGGATGGTCCATTCGGATCACACGCATGGAGTCATGATCAATTTCCTGCAAGTGTCAAAGGACTGGGCACTCGAGATGCTGGGCTTCACATTCTTCATTCTATTTCTACAAGTGGTGTTTTTCTATCTGTAACAGCAGCTGAAAGCCAGCTATGAGGTAGAGAGGGAAAGAAAGAAAGTGAAATGTCTCATGTTTGTGAGTATTCCCTGCTTGTCTGGTTTCTTTTTCTCTAAGTGAATTTTCTGTGGTTCCAGTTTCCCTGCTCTAGACATGTGATGAAAGGTCTAGGAACCCAGACTCCACTCAAAGCACATTTATTCAACGTCACAAACCTGAAGATATGTCACTTTATTTCAAATGTCAGTATCCAGTATTTCTCATAGAACAAATCTGCCTTCAAAAATCCCCAAAGTACCTACAACTGCCTGTTGCTTGCCTAAAGTCTCAGCTGTGCAAAGGGATTTTCATTTTTGTTGGCACTCAATATATTTGGGCTGAAAAGACACCTGGTTCATGGTAAGCTACATACCAAATAGCTAAAAATAACAGAAATGGTTTTCTTTTCTCAGGCCTGTGTTTGATAAATATCTGTTCTTATAGATGTATAGATTTGTTGATCTGGATAGTATATATGCAAGAAAATACAGATCTTTGCACTTAAAATTGTTTTTAAAAAAAATCAGATATTTGAATACCTCAATATTTTTTTTCAGTCTGTTTTAGGAAGTTTCCTAGATCTACCTTTTCCTTAATATGCTCTTAGTTCATCATCAAGAATGGAGAGTTCGGGGACTGGAGAGATAGCTCAGTGGAATAAGTGCTTGCCTGGAAGAGCAAGGTCCTGAGTTCAATTCCTGGTACCACCAAAAGAAGGACTATTTTAGGGCTAGCCAGATAGTTTAGTGGATTAAAGTGTCTGCTTACGGAGGCATAGGGTCCTGGGCGGGGAGTGGGGTGTTGATCCTGTACTGGCTCCACCCCCAATGTAAGCTGAGATGGCAATGGAGACTGGGACTCGTGGTGCACTCCCTCAGTCCCAGAGCTTGGAAGGCTGAAAACAAGAGGATCATCAAAAGTTCAACCTGTGTAGTGAGATCGTATAGACCCTGAACTAATACATTTTAAAAAATGGAGATTTTAAAATTGGCCAAGTAAAGAATATTGTTCATCATTTATAAAAAAAAGACCCCTCCAAAAATTTTTCATTGAGTCATCTAATTAAGCTCTTATGAAGACTTATGAACTGCAGTTGTTGTTATATAAAGAGAATGCACAGGACTATTTCCACCTTGTTTGGCTGGTTAGTCATCTCTGCATTTCAGTCTTAGCTACATTTAGCAATTTTAGCTGAGGCTCTGCATTAACATTTCTCACCTCATCTTAGTAATGAGTGACAATTAGTTTATTACCCTGGCTTATCTTCAAGGGCTATAATGACTTGGATGGAGCTATCTTCTTGGGTTGGCTGGACATTGTCTTATCGAGTCCTCATTGCCCCACTTAGTTCCTATGTATAAGTTGAAAGCAAAGAGAGTTAGGGCAAGCTACATAAAATGCAATTGAAGTCTACAGGGTTGACAGCCCCAGGTAATCACTTCAGTTGCTCTTAAGTTTTCATTTATACACAGACTCTATCATCACCTGTTGAGGGCTCCTACTGAAGGCAACAGACTTTGGAGAATTTTGTCACTCTTGCGTTAGATTTTCTCTTGGCCAGGTTTCTATGGCACCATCTGGGTGTCTGTGTTCATTTCCATGCAATCCCATGGCTGGAGCTTCCCATCATATTCAAATTACCTGATCCTCTGTCCTTGTTTCCAAGCTTCTTTGGCTTAATGTATATGTCTTGAAATGCATCCAAGCCAAGCTAACCAGATAGCTCAGTGGACTAAGGTGCCTGCTTAGGCAGAGCACAGCAGCTGAGATTCGATCCCTGGTGTGTTGTGCTGACCCCGCCCCAGGATGTGGTGACACAAGCCTGTAATCCCAAATCTTGGGCGGCTAAAAACAGAATGACTACAAGTCTGATCTGTGTAGTGAGACCCTGCACATCCTGCCCTAAATTAAAGAAAGGAAGGAAGGAAGGAAGGAAGGAAGGAAGGAAGGAAGGAAGGAAGGAAGGAAGGAAGGAAGGAAGGAGAGAAGGAGGGAGGGAGAGAGGGAGGGAGGAAGGCAGGGAGGAATGCATCTAAGCCAAAAGCCCAAGTCTTGCCTGCTCTTAATTGGAAGCACCTCATTTTTGTTTACCAATGAGATATATTTTCTGCTGAAGAGTTGAGGCTGCAGTTCAGTGGTAGAAAGCATGCATAGTGTATGTGATATCCTGGGTTCACTTTCCAGTATCACAAAGTAAACTGAAAAGGGAGTACATAAATCAATATATAAATTTCCGATAAAAGTGGAACATGAATTGAGTTTAGTGACTGCTCAGTCTTCATACTCTGACCAAATAACACCCATCCCAGAAAGTATGTCTTGTCTATTCAAAAATGTAAGATGAAAGAAGTGTCTCTCTTTTTAAAAATGGCTTCTATCAATTCTTACAATGGAGTAAATAAAAAAAAATTTGAAATTTTGCATATAAATGGGGTGAAATTCTGCTGATTCTGAGGATTATCAATTTAGTATCACTCATAATTAGGTTAGGGTACATTGCTTCCCCTTCACCTAAAAATAATGTGATTAGTGTCCTCAAATTGGAAAAACAAGAGATAAAGAGAGCTAGTATCCTGTGTAGGATTGTGGGTAGAAACAGCGAGTGGGTATAATGGCCTGCTGTCTTTCTGTTGCCCATGTAAGCCACTCAGTCGACCCCTCAAGTCTCATTTGTCTCTTTTGTGTTGCTAATTTTAGTGCAGCCTTGCTCCCTTTCTATATGGTTTCATGATAGTTCTTATGGATTCATTATTTTGAAACAGGACAGATTGGAATCCTAAATTCTGTACAAAATAGTTATTCGTATTTCATTAAAACAATTATCATTCCATTGATTGATTTAATTTACAGAACTTCAGGCTGACAACAGGTGATGCACTGCTGGGAGGGCTGGGAAAGCTGTGCAGTGTGCACCCAGAGTCTTAAATGATTCATGATCAAAACTTACCCCTGGGCAACGCTCTTCAAACCTCCAAATTTCACTAATAGTTATGAAGTGGTAAATCTACCCATGGAAAGATCTAATACTGTGTAAGGACTTTGTTCATTTATTTTAATGGGATGGCTTTTAACCTGACCCATTTATGTAAAAAGACTCGAAAGAGACTCAAATTAAGTAAATAACTGGAAATATCAAGCAACTGAACATCTATTTTTTTAATATAAAACAAATAACTACATGCCTATGGTCTCTGTCACTTAGTAATTCCCTGTGTTTTTGGTTTGAAGCTGATTTTGGCTCCATTTAACCTCTTAAACAAACCAGACAAAACTTCTTCTCATAAAAGCCCATGTGTATTCTTGTCTTCTTTGAGGATTAGTGCCTGGATACCCGGCCCCAATTTGCAGCTTGACTTCTCTTTTGGTCTACTATGCTTAAAGAGCTGAAGGAAATAATAATGCTGACATGTTTTTCACTTCAACCGAGACTTCTTCAAACTATAGTGAGTGAAGATGCTAAGGGAGGAGCCTCTAACCCAAGTCAGAACTAGATCTTGCTCCCACCAGTGAGTCTCACTGGATTTTTGTAATGGGTATTTGGAGCTTTGAGCATTCTTTCCTTAATAATTCTGATAACAAAATTAAAATGTTTTATCACTTGTGCTTAATGGACATAAAGAAAATTAGGGTGGCGCATGCCTGTAATCCCAGCCCTCGGGAGGCTGAGGCAGGAGGATTGTTGTGAGTTCGAGACCAGCCTGAGCTACAAAGTGATTTTAAGGCCAGCCTGAACTGCATAGTGAAACCCTGTCTCAAAAAGACAAAAAAAAAAAAAAAAAAAAGATAATTAGGGTATTCTGGGGGCTTCTACACTGTCCCACATGTGAGGCAAAGCAGATAAGAAAACATCCTCAGTGCCACTCATTCTGATGCCACTGTGTAACAAGCTGTAGTTTTGCTTCTAATAAGGAGTGTCTACTGTTTCAGCCTTGACAGAATTGACTTGTGATCCCCTGCCCTGATTGCTGTCTGCAGAGCGTGATGCCGCCTCCCCTGCTCAAGAGTTCTACTGTAGCCAGCTCCAGTGTTGTGTCAGGGCTAACTGGAGCCAAAGTGTTAAGGCAAAGACTTTAGGTACGAGGAAGTAATCTTCTTGTGTTATTTTCAGGAGACCACATACTGGGAAGTTACATGAAAACTCATTTCCTAATGAATTTGTTAAAAGAATATGATGCAAGCATGAAGTAGTTACCATTTTATTTCCTCTTGCTTAAAAAGCAAATAAATTGCTTTTATATATTAAATATATATGTATATGATTTGGAAACAGAATGATGCAGATACTGCAGGGGATTATAATATCTAGCTTATTTTATGGATTTCCTTTTCCTTCTTTTTTTAATGTAAAGAGAATAAAAATAACAAGAACAAAGACAAAAAGATTAGCTCAATGGATTAAAGCACCTGATGAGGCAGATACAGGGACCAGGGTTCAATTTCCAGTGTGTGCACCTGTCCCATCCCAGGGGTGCATTGAGATGGGTGATTGAGACTGGGTGTGCTGGTGCCAGCATTTGGCAGGCTGAAAACAGGAGGATCGCTACGAGTCTGATTTGCGTTAATGAGGCTCTGTAGGACCTGTACTAAGTACATTAAAAAGAGCAACATAGAATAATAAAAATGCTACATAATTTCAAAACATGATTAGTAAATTAATGATGTTTGATATATTACATATTTGTTGTTACCAAATTTCTGTTGTTTTGTTTTGGATTTTTACAAGTAGAAATTACTAGACCAAAAAATCTCTGTTTTGAAAGCCCAATGAATGTCAGCAAAGAAGTAAGAAACATTTGGACAACTGTAAAAACAATATTTTTTAAAATTTTATTTTAAAAAGGAAAAGCAAAATGAAGTAACAAGTAGCCAGAAACAACACAACATAAAGCAGCATAAATAGTAAATAATTTCAAATCAAGAACAGAAAATTAGGGGCCAGGGAGATGGCTCAGCAGAATAAGTGCTTCCCTGGCAAGTGCAAGGGCCTGAGTTCAGTCCTCAGTTCTGACACACGCACACACACACACACACACACACATACACACACACACACACAAAAGAAAAAAAAAAGAATAGAAAGTTAGCAATTGTCATATTACATATCATTATCATCAAGTTTATTTTTCCTCAGATTACCAGATATAGGCATGCAAGATTGGCCAAACTATCAAACATTAATTCTTCCTTTCAATAAACCTTGAATTTTCCCTCGCCCTTCAAATAAAATGTAAATAAACACACAATAAACCTAAAAAGTAAGCTATATTGTTTACAGTGTACACAACTGTTGCACAGCTGCACAGCTCAGACTCATAATGATCCTCTTGTGTCAGCCTCCCCAGAGCTCAGATTAAAGACCTGCACCACTATGTACATTCTCATTGGCTGGCATGGCATGCCTTGGGTTCTGGGACAGCACAGCATGTGGTCCCTGGGATCAAACCTGGGTTATTGTGCTTGGCTAGCTGGAGCTTCGACTGCTTAGCTATCTCCCAAGCCCAGTTTGGCTTATTTTTAAAAATCATTTCCATTGGCACATATTTACAGTACATAATGTTTACGTTCATTATGGAGAACTAATACATTTCTTTAATCCTCTTTCCCTTTCCTTTCCTCCCCTCTTATCTCTCCCTTGCTTCCCTTTTTCAGAATTGTGTACAGTCTATAATAATTGCATTCCTTACAGAGAATTGGTACTGGTACATAGTACATCTCAGTTCTCTTTATCAATCCCTCTCTTGTTCCCCTGCTATTTCTTGATCCCTATACCCTCTGAGAAATATCTACCCCTTGGCTTTATTTTCAAATAAACATAAGGGCAAGGATTAATTAGATTTTTAAAAATCCAACATCCCTTGACATATTGGTTTCTCTGATAGAATGAAGAGCTGGTTAGAATTCTACTGTTATGATATATAAACCCATATATTTCTCTACCTGTAGGACACACTTGAGCTTAGCTGTTTGCTTCATGGAAGGACAGGAGTTGTCTTATATATTAGGTTTCCTCATAAAACTCAGGCATCAGCCAATATGCAGAGCTATTCACTCACTGTTTTTGTGAAATTTAGTTCCTTGGGTGTCTTCTCTTCTTGGTTGTTAAATATGACAGCTCTATTCACTGTGTTTATAAAATCCTATCAGAGAGCTGTTATTTACTGTAGCTTCATTTGAACTAAGTATTACATATCCCTAAACTACTAAAAAATAAATAGTAATTCTACTATTATCCATAGTACCAAGGTTTTATCTATTGCTTTTATATCTATTTATGGTGCATTGATCAAGCTTTATCTGGAGAACTCAAGGAAATATGAATGGGATGAATGGAAAAAAATGCAAGTTTCTCTAGCATTCAGGGAATATTAAGTTTAGAGCAAAAAACAATCCTAACAGTTAAGAATAAGGGAAAACTTTTATACAATAACCAAAGCAGTCTTAAATAAAATTTCCTATTTCACCAAAATGTGAAGCTTGAATTATAGGAAAATTACGTAGCAACACATTGTATTTTATCTGAATGTAATGACAAAGAAAAAAGTGTCATAATCAGAAGCAACCGTGGAATGGAGAGATTCCCACTTATGCAGGCAGCTGGTACTTGAGGAAATAGTCTGTCTGCTAAGATTATAAAAGACACCCTCATAATGTCTTCTCTGCTAGCAGATCATGGAAAAGAATTTCGGGAAGGGCACTTACTTGAGGAAGGAAGAGAGACGGTGAGAAGCTCGGGGCACGTGGTAGGTGAGAATGGTTCCCACTGAAAGATATGATTATGAGTTTAGCACAAAAAGCTGACAAAGAGAAACTCATCAAAGAAGTATAATTG
>PVKA01034207.1:0-23666 GCA_004027165.1 Ctenomys sociabilis
TTCATGACTAGGAATATAAAAATGCAAGCCTAAGAATAACAGCAAATATTTACATCTTTATAACAAAATAAAAATAATAAAAAACATTTACAGTTCACTCCTATGAAAATCAAAAGAAAAACATGAGGAAATATTTTCATAGACACATCACAAGAGATATAAATGACAGACAGCATGGAAAAAAAGAAGCTTACTATCATTAGTCATCAGAAAAATGCAATTAAAACCATGTGAAATCACTACATGTTCATTAGAATAGCTAAAATTAAAGTTGTGGTCAAATATAATTGTCAGATGTCTTCCATTCACTGCAAGTGAGTACATGAGCAAGGGCACATTTTAAAAAACGATAGTTGAGTGAGTTAGGTTTGAAGGGGGAATGATTATGTAGGTGAGAAAGATCCCAAAGCCGGAGAAACACTTAAGAAAAACCAATGCAGAGATAAAAGGGAAGGTCCCAGAGTGGATAAGTTTTCCTGAGGAAAATGGATAATTTGAGGTAAGATGAGCCACAGAACCAAAACACATGAAACATCTCCATTTAAGTAACAGTCAGAGAAAGGCTAGGAGAGAATAAGCAGGAGCAGCACTAAAAAGTCATAGTGAAGGCCAGCACAGAGGACACCTATACAGGAGGTGGGGGTGGCAGAGAAAACAGGTGTGAGCAATGGAGCCAGCACTGAAAAGGGTTTGTTGCATTTTCATTTAAAAAGTTGTTGCTGACTTTAATGAGCACCATGTAATGGTGGTGTTAAAAGCAAAAGTGAAACT
This sequence comes from Ctenomys sociabilis, assembly GCA_004027165.1. Taxonomy (NCBI): domain Eukaryota; kingdom Metazoa; phylum Chordata; class Mammalia; order Rodentia; family Ctenomyidae; genus Ctenomys; species Ctenomys sociabilis. The sequence continues at coordinate 772 of PVKA01034207.1, forward strand.
TTAGTGGGACAGAGAAGGTATGGGTGATGAGAGCTCTAGGAGCAAGACCATTCTGCAGAAATGCAAACTGTGGGCCTAGAGTTACCCTCAAGTTTACACAGGAAAAGTCATTATTGTTTGAGATGTAATTTTATGTTTTGAAGAGTAGGAGAAATATAGGCAAGTTTGCATGCACACAAAAGATATAAAAGTGCTAAGAAGCAGCAGGGGCCAAAGCTAGCCCGTGAGAGAGAAGGCATGTGTGGTAAACTGCTGCCCCAGCAGAGACCCAAAAGCCCAGAGGACTCTTCCTTCAGCCGTCACCCTGCCACACTTCCATGCATGCATGTGTGCCTGGGGAAGCTGGAAGCAGCCCATTAGGTCTCACATTGGTATGGGTCACAAAGCTCCTTCCTCCCTGTGTGACTCCCATTGCCCACCTCCCACCAAAGCCACTCACCTCAAGCCCAGGCCCCATTTATGCCCATTCTCCATTCATGCCCATTCCTCATTCATGCTTGCCAGCACCACAGATCTTTACTTATAGACTGCTTCCTTCACTCTGCCTGTCCTAAGACTCTTCCTCCTGTTCTCCCTCCTCACTGAATCCTTCCTGCCTCTGGAGACTCCAAACTCCCTGGTGCAAACATCTCTGATACACTCTGTGCTCCCTGATTTTCTCTGCTACATGTAACACATTAGGTCTTAATGCTATGTGATATGTTCCAAATAAAATAACCTGAAAATCTGTGTGTGTTGCCTAGAAGTCGCTTTGTAGTAACATCTTACTGCAATTTTATAAAGCAGCTCTTTACTTGCAGTTATTATAAATTCCTCTATTATCATAACTTTTGATGTGGAGCCTGTTCTCTTTAACCATTATCCAAATACTCACTTTTTTTCATTGCTTGAACACTGTTGTGGGCTCTGGGCCTCCAGCTGGACCTGTGAGCGGCATTCCTATGAGCTCTATCCAGGTCTTTAACTGGACCCATGCAGCATATCGGCTGGAGTCTTTGATCTTAAGCATGTGAAGAGATTTCCTTCACTTTTTACATAAGATTCTTTGGGTGACTATAAAATTAGCTTATAAAATGAGTTGTGTATTGTATTGTTCCCCTTGTAAAAACCTCAAACCATAGTAAATACTCTACACTATGTCTGTCAGTATATAGCTCCAAAAATAAGCCAAAATATGACAATCTGGTAACCAAGAAAACATCATCTTGCCTGAGAAACTGAGGCTGAATTCTGCTCAATATAGGGGAATAAAAAGATCAAGATGTGATATATGCATGTGCCAGTCCCCCATGATGAAATGTTTATTATATAACCTCAAAGATATGCTAACACAAAGTGCTCATTAACAAAGAAGTCTACATAAAGACATGCTACAATCAAGTTATCAAAAGACAAAGAGGATTTTCCAAGCAGTAAGAGATAAGCACCTCATCACAGGCAAGAGAAGCTCCACAGAACCATTGGTGGGATTCTTGGCAGAAACCCTGATGGACTGGGACAACATATTTGAAGTGTTAAAAGGTGCAAAGTAGAGCCAGTGATGCACCTAGTGGAAAGCTGTCACTCGTCAGTAGACAGCAAAAATACTCTTAAATAAATACAAGCTAGGGAAATTCATCATCACGAGACCTCACTTACAAGACACATTAAAAGGGGGCTTTTAGGATGAAACAAGAAGATGCTATGCACAAATGCATAAGCATAAAGCTCAAGATAAGGATGCACACATGGGCCAGGGAGATGGCTCAGTGGAATAAGTACTTCCCTGGCAAGCACAAAGGCCTGAGTTCAATCCCCGATTCTGCAAAAATAAAAAGATTATATCGTGGACAATTGCACTGACTGCTGATTTCTACTGGACTATTGAAAGGAACAGTTGACATTTAATTATTTTCTTCTTTTGAATTTTTTGAACAATTTTGCATCTTTATATCTGATAATCTGAACAGCAAATTAGCTGTTAGTTCTTCAAATTAGAAGAAAAAATACCCAATACAACAAACTATCATATTGGTTAGTGAAATTTTGTATTGTTTCTAATTGTTTTGCTATTTTTTATTCTCTTTAAAAAACAAAAATCTTTTGTGACAAATAAATAAATAAATGTTTCTGATTTTTATTTCTAAAAGAAGTAAGTATATAAACTTAGAGCATTATAATATTGCAAAAGCATGACAAAGATTTTTTAATTTGGCATAGAATGTAAAAGACAAAGATATACAAACCAACTATATCAATAAAACTTTTTTAATGGACACACATAAAATATATAATCAAAAATAAAATATATAATCTGACAATGACAGGATTTGAAGGGTGTGAAAATGAAAGTTTTTGTATGTGACTGAACTTTAATGATTTTCAATTTAAAATAGAAATGCATGACTATAAGGTATATAAGGTGACATCCGCAGAAACCACAAAGAAAAGATCTATAGAAGGGACACAAAAGAAAATGAAAAAGAAATAAAAACATGTCATTATAAGCAGTTGGTTAAAGCCAAAAGAAAACAGGAAGAAAGCACAAGAAACAAAGAGCTAAACACAAAATTTTAAAAGAGAAACAAATTAGAAGTAATAAATCTGAGCCAGTGAGATAGTTCAGAGGTCTACAGCTCCTGCGTAGGAAAGCCCAGGCACTGTGCACAGGGATCACATGATGCTCCAACCCCACCCCCAGGGTGGGTTGAGCAGACCACAAAAAAAAGAAAGAAAGTGAGTAGCAAATTGATACTTATCAATGATAAGTGTAAACATAGACAAATTAATACCTCCCGTTTAAAAGTAGAACGAGTAGATGGATTTAGAAAACCTAAACCAACTATAATATATGCAAGCCGGGCGTGGTGGCGCATGCCTGTAATCCCAGCACTTAGGAGGCTGAGGCAGGAGGATTGTTGTGAGTTCGAGACCAGCCTAAGCTACAAAGTGAGCTTAAGGCCAGCCTGAACTGCATAGTGAGACCCTGTCTCAAAAAGACAAAAAAAAAAAAAAAAAAAAAAAAAAAAAAAAAAAAAAAAAAAAAAAAAAAAAAAAAAAAACTATAATATATGCTATTTAGAAGAGACTCACTTGAGATTTAAGGACACACATAAAATAAAACTGAAAGAACAGGAAAAGATATTCCACACAAAAGCAAACAAATGGCCATACTTGGTTAGAAAAAGTAGACTTTCCATCAAAACTGTCATGAGAGATAAAACTTGATCTTAAATAATAAAAGGCTTCATTTACTAGGAAGGCAAAATAATCCTGAATATGTTAGCACTCAACCTCTAAAAATGTACAATTATGAAGCAGTCATTGATAGCATCATTTCTGAAGATAGATACAGACTATAAATTGTAATACTGTGGAAATTTAATGCTCCGCCCTCCGTACCAATAAAAGATCAATGAGGAAAAGACACAAATAACACTAGAGACCAGCTGACACATGTACCCCAAGGACTCCACCCAACAGGAGTTACATACACATTCTTCCCAAGAACTCATAGAACACTGACCACAAAAGAAGCTTTACCAAAGTTATGAAGATTCAAGTTCAATGAACCCCAGCCTCATGCAACTCAAATGAATAGCAGAGGAGAAACTGAAAAATTCAAAAAAAAAAAAATGAAAATAAAAAGATGAATGAACAACCAGTGAGTTAAAGGATAAGTAGAAAGTACAGTTAGAAAATATTCTGAGACAAATCAAAACAAAAAATACAGTGTGCCAATATTTCTCGGAAAGTCAGCACAAAGAGTTTAAGCAATAAACTTCTACATGAGAAAAAAGATCTCAAAAAAAAAAAATACCTCTATGCCTCAGAGAATTAGAAAAGGATCAAAGCTTAAATTTAGCAGAAGAAAGGAAGTAGTAAAGATTACAGCAGAAATAAAGCATAGCATGAGACAAGGCACTCGAAAAGTCAACAAAACTGAGAGTTAAAGATTTGAAAAGAGTAAAATAAATCTTAAGAAAAAGACTCAAACTAAAAGTGAAAGAGGAGTCATTACAAACGTCTGTACTGATCAGATTCATTTCAGCAAACTCTGGTTCCAGGTGCGTTCATTTTCTTACACTGAATTCAAAGGGGCCCCTCTTTGCAGTGCAGTCGCGCTCGATGGTGTAGGAACGCTGTGCTTTCTCTGGCCGTTCACACACTGGTGGACTCACAGGCTGCTTTCAAGGTCCAGCTGCTGTGAGGTGCTTCTGGGAACACCCGGATGCATGCAACACTGCAAAGGGATGTCATGAAGCCTTTGAGGAAGATTCCTATAAGAAGTGCGGTGCCAGATTCAGTTCTCACTGTTAGGGTTTTGAGGAAGTTCCATGCTGATTTCCACCATAGATGTACTAGTTGGCATTCCCACCAACAAGGTAGAAGGGTTCCTTCTTCCTTATGCCCTTACCAGCATTTGTCACTATTTGATTTCTTTTTTTCTCTGTTATTACTAGATATGTTCAGTACATAATGGCTACATTCACTATATGGAGCTGGTACAGGCATACACACATTTCAAGTCATGCCTCACACTTCGTCTGTCCCCTTCTATTTTTCCAGCATCAGACTTACTTTTTCAATTTATATATATGACAATGAGCTATATAAGGTCTTACAAGATAGATAAATGAGAATACAGCTGATGCCACAGAAGCACAAAGGATCAGAAGAGCCTATTTGACAATTATGCAAAAAAAAAACCAATTACACACCAACAAAGTGAAAAATCATGAAGAAATGAATGAATTCATAGAAACATACAACCTATTAAGACTGACTCATGAAAAAACAGAAAATCTGAGGAGAAATCAGTTGTGTCTGTGCTCTAATGAACAATCTATCTAAAAGAGAAATTGATGAAAGCAATCCCATTGGGAATAGCACAAAAAAATCATGAAATACTTTAGAATAATCTTACCAAGGAAGATTATTCTAAAGCATTTCTAAAACCACAAAACACTCCTGTAATGAATTAGACACAAATAATAGTGATGCTTTCTGTGTTCAAGGACTCAAAAACGTAATATTGGTAAATGTCCATGTGATTTAAAATGAACTACAGACAAGGTACAACCATCAAAATTTTAATCGCAGTTTAAAAAGAAAATTTAAATTCATATAGATCCTCCAAGGACCCTAAACAACTAACATAATCTTTAAAAAACAAAGAACACACCTGGTACATCCTGACTTCCAAGTACCTCCACTACAAAACTATACTGTTCAAGCCAGTACCACACTGTCATTAAAACAGATAGATTATCCAAGGAATATGATATACATCATTTTTTTAAAAAAATCCATGCATTTACGATGAAACAACATTTGGCAAAGTGCAGGGTTCTCCAAATGGGGAAAGGATAGCTTCTTCCTCAAAGGTGGTTCTAGGAAACTTGGATATCCACATGAAAAAGCATAATGCTAGACCCTTATACACAAATCAACTCAAAATACAATGAAGATGAATAGTAGCAATGAGACTGTGAACTGTAAAAATAAAATATAGGCCAAATGTCATTGACCTTGACAACCGTTTCTTATGTGTGACACCATAGGCTATAAAAGCAAAAATAAATTAGTGGAGTTGCACCAAACTAAAAAGATCCTGAACAACTGGGGAAAATTGAGCGAAAAGCCAATCTACAAAATGAGAAACATTTAAATCATACATTGGTGCAGGATGACTATCCTAAGTATATTAGGCAATCAAACAACTCAATCACAAATAAAAAACAAGGACTATCCTTCTCTGAGAAAACCAAACAAAAAAGGGCATACAAGTAAACAATCATTTTGTATCTGTATATTCAAAATAGGGTAGACATACAGCTACTTTCTCTTAATTCAATAATAGAAAGATTTGTTCTAATAGTGTTTGTGGACAGGATATCGTGTCTGCATCTTGTACAATGAATAACCACTAAGACAACAATATACAATGTATTAATTATTGAAACTCCTACTAATCGGTTTTGAAACTGTCTCATTGTTATTTGTTTCTCAATAAAATTATTTAAAAATAAATAAACAAACAAAAAACAAAAATAAACATATTTAGAAATTGTCGGAGTCCTTGGCAATGCAGTATATCCCAAGGAACATAAACAAAGATCCAATGTCTACATAGCAAGATGGCCATCATTCATCAGAGAAACGCCAACCAAGGGCACAGTAAAATATTATCACACTCTGGTCAGATGGTTATAAAAAAAAGTTCCACCAGAAAACTAGCATTAACAAGGATAGGAAGAAACGAGAGCCCTTGTGACTATTCTTAGCAACACAAATGTTATGACCACTATGAAGAGAAGTGTGGAGATTCCTCAACACCTGCTCTCTGTATAGACCTTACAAACAGAACCACCACATGACCCAGTAACCGCACTTCTGTATATTCACCCAAAATAATTAAAACTGTGATCTCAAAGGGACATTACATAGTAAGCACACGCTCATTGCGCCACTGTCTGGGTTGTGAGATGACTCAGTCTCATTCTTCCTTTCCCCCCTTTTTTTTGTATTTAAGACCTCTTTGTTAATGACAAAATGTGATAAATGCATAGGGTTATGCCTGGGCTTTCTGTGCTGATCTGTTCTGCCTTCCATCTATATGTTTATTTTTATCCCAGTACTATGCTACCTGCGCTACTACTTCAGTAGTATACGTTGAAGCCAGTGTGTTGCTTCCAGATTTGTTTTTACTCAATAGAGCCACAACTGATATTTTGTGTGTTGATTTTGTATCCTGCATCATTCTTGAATTTGTTTATTCTAATAAGGTTTGCTGTCTCTTTGTTTTACAGGTAGGGCTAAGTTTGATCTATTTTAACTCACTTTGGGAAAGGGAATAAGATCTGTTTCTAGACTGAGTCTACGCATGTAAAAGTCCAGCTATTCCAGAACCATTTGTTGAAAAGATAATCTTGCTCTCTGGGGAATGCATCTGTTCTTCTCCTCAATAATCATTTGACTAATTTGGGTCCGTTGGGCTCTCCATCTTTTCCCCCTGATGCACCTGTCTGCTCTTCAGCCATCACTGAATTCTCTTGATTACTGCATTCTAGGGCTAAGGCTTGAACCAGATCCCACCAGTCACTGACTTTGTTCTCTTTCAAAACTGAGGGGTTTTCTGGGCCTTTTCCCCTCCACATGCATTTCAGAGTCAGCTTGTTGACATCCATAAAGCAGCCTGCTGGGACTTGGGGTGCATTGCACTGTCTCTGTAGATCAAGTGAGGGAGGGTTGACATTTTGACAATAATGAGTTTTCCTAACCATGAAGAAGGAACATCTCCCCAATTTATTTCATCAGTTTTACATTTTATTTCTTCAGAATTTTCTTCTTTTCCTACAGATCTTGGATCTACCTTGCTAGACCTAAATTTAAGCATTACATTTTAGGTGATAATGTAACTGCTGTTGTGCTTTTAATTTCAAATTTTAATTGCCCATTGCTGGTATAAAGGAAAGTGAATGCCTCCTGTATGTTAATCTTGTGTCAGGCAACTCTGCTATAATTATGTATTAGTTTCAAGAGGAGTTTTTCTGGTTATTTCTGTGTTCCCAGAAAATAAAATCGCTTGTAAGCAAAAATGATTTTGTTTTTGTTTTTGTTTTTTTCAGTCTCTGTATCTTTTCTTCTCTTGTCACCTTATCCCATGAGATAGGACTTCCAGTACCATATTGACAATACTGATTGGAGTGCAAGTCTCAGCCTTCTTCTCAGCCAAGATGAGGGAAAGGCTTCCACCCCTCACAGTACTGAGAATTTTAATCATGGATAGATGTTGGATTTTATCAAAGGATTTTTCTGTCTCCATTTATATGATGATGTGGATTTCATTTTTAGCTTGTTGATGGGATACATAACAATAATTGATATTTCATTGTTGAACTACACCTAAGTGGGTAAATCCCACTTAGTCACAGTCTTTTTATACTTAGCTGAATTGAGTTTACTGGTGTTTTGATTAGGAACTTTCTCCTATTTTCATGAGAGATATTGGTACTTAGCTTTATTTTCTTATGTTGTCTTTATTTGATTTTGATACTAGAATGATACTGCTCTGGGAAAATTTAAATTAGGATGTATTCCCTCTGCCACTGTCTTCCGGAGAAGCCTAGATAATTGGTATAATTTCTTCCTTAAATATTTAGTAGAATTCACCAGACAACTTATCTGGCCCTAGCCCTTTCTGTATTAGAAAATTAAGACTCAGTATTTCAATTTCCTTAGTAGATTTATATCTATACTGATTATTTATTTCTTCTTGTCTGAATTTCCACAGATTGTTGTCTTTTGAAGAAATTCACCCAGTTATCAAACTTACTCTAATGATTAAGCTCAATGTATATTTTTATCCTTTTTAATATTCATGGTATTCATGATCTATTCCTTCTGGCTCCTGATACTAAAATTTCTACCCTTTTTTTCTTGGTTAACATAACTAGAACTCTACAGATCTTTCCCAAAAAATGGCTTTTGGTTCCACTGGTTTTCTCTATTGACTTACTGTACTAATTTCATCTATTCGTGAAGTGGTTGTTTTTTTTTCAGTAATTGGTAAAGTACTTAGTAAATAAAACAACCTGCTACATGTTATAAGTTGTAGGAACTGAGCTTTCATTGTTAAGACATGAAAAATATAATATGTGGTACCATAGTTTTAAAGGAGTTTTTTTGGGTCTACTGTATCCAAACCTCTGTGAAAGGAACACCCTTAAGAACCCTAAACTGATGAATCGGTTTCAGTGATATATTCATGCTCAAACTCTGTTCAGAACTCCTAGCATTGCTGCAATTACGGACACTGGTTTTTGGTGCAGTTCATCACTCATTTATTCAATTAATTTTTTGAGCGCCTCATAGGCAGGACCTGGAATTTAAAGATTGGAAAGCAATCAAAAGCAAATCAAAGTCATTACATAAGGTTTGTGTCTCATGAGGTGGCACAATTTTTAACATGTCTCTTTCTGATGTAGCTATTAAATTCCTAAAGGCAATTCTAAAAGTTATTAAAAATCAAGCTTCTCCAGAAATCATGTATCAGTTGCATTCATAGCTATGTTTTCATTTAATCTGATGAGTCACAACATGGCTTGTTTTATTCATTGTTTCATTTCATATGCTTAATATTAAAATTGGTCTTTCCCCTCTCAGAACTGAAGCCCAGATTCAGGGAGTTTCCCTCGAGTTTATAGTTTGACATTCTTAGGTTATTTCCTCTGTGTCCTCCCCTCTCTCTCTGTCTCTCTCTCTCTCTGTCTCTCTCTCTCTGTCACACACACACACACACACACATACACACATACACACACACACACACACACACACACACACACACACTATGTACACACCTATTTACCAGGTCACCTTTCCTTCAAGGCTTTTATTCTATTGCCTGAATTTTGAACATGAGAAATTACACACCTTCTTTCAAATGAGAATTTAATGTATCAAACCATAAAAACAAACACCATGTTCAAACTGCCCCCTCCTGCTTACCCCTGTTTTGTTGTGGTGTCTGAGCGCAGTTGAAGAGGCTCCTTCACCAGCGATGCACAGAGCAACATGCCCGACTCACTGAGCCCCATTTTGCCAAGCATGGGCTTTAGATCATAACTGAAAACAGAGCACAGCTCCCTGCCTCTGGAGTCCCTCCCACTGCCTGAAATGTTAGGGCACAGTGCCTTTGTGTTGTGACCTACACAATCGCCAGCTCACAGCGCTGCATGCGTCCACGACTGCTAGTTTAGAGAGAGAAGAGCATAACATAACAGCTCTCTGTGGTACAATGCATGTGCTTGCATGAATGGAAGGGGAAGGGGGGCCACTGAAGAGAAGTTGTTCAGCTTGGCGTCTTCCATCTAGAAGTGATGGAGAAGGACACACACAGCAGTTTTAGATCCTTCCTTTTAGAACTCCTAAAACCGAGGTAAACACTGAGCACCACCAGTCTTCTGAAGTCAGATTTCACCATTTCTGGGCTGAATCCCTGTGAACTAATCCTTGGCACCCTAGGAATGAAGCAAGGCAAGGTCTTGATCTTCCCCTGAGAATTGGAAATCTGTGGATTAAACGCTTGAGGATGGATTTTCCTCTCTTGTTTGGGGGCTGAAGCACCTTTTGCCCAAAACACAATGTCAAAATTTGTTAGCTCTTGAGAAATATTTAAAAGATCATCAAAATGGACCCATTATGCCACTTGCATTTTTTCTGTAAACTGCCTTCTGAAAGATATACTGCCTAGTCGCTCTTCTTCACATGGGGGAAGGGTCATCTCTGACATTGCTGCTGCTTAAAATATTAAGAAATAAGTACAGGAATGTATGACTTTTAGCTTTAACTGAGAGAGAGGTTGTCACTGATCTGGGACAAGGTCACTCTTCTTCCCCTTCACTCATTCATTCATTCATTCATTCATTCATTGCAACAGCATACACTTTTGAGCAACAAATGTCTCGAGAATCTGGACCAAACCCCGGGAGTTTTTCCTCAGGGGCGCCTCCATTTGCTTTCTTTCTCCCCTGACATCTGAGCCTCAGAGAGTACTGTGACCTTTGCTAAGACAAAGCAGACGTCATTTCGTTTCCGACGAAACGAAGTGGGCCTTAAGTAGGCAGAAAGAAGCAGAGAGGCCGAGCGGCCTGGCTTCCGTCCGTGGGCTGCTCTCTTCCAGGCTGTTCTCAGCCTCCCACCTCTGCAGATATAGGATTTGGGACAAAGCAGACTTCAGTCCCATTTGGAGAGCTCCTTCTTCCCGAAAGTCCTAAAGAGACGCACCCCGACCAGGACCAGGAACCCTCAAGAAGAATCGCATGGCGCGCCCGCGAGCGCGCGCACGCGCGCGCACAAACACACACATACACACACACAGCTTCCTGCCCCCGTGTGTTTCCAAATCTGTGTTATGCTCGCATCCAACAAGTTGTTCGTATGGCAGACAGGACGTTTTCCCGCTCTCGTTTGCGCAGCGAGGCAGCACTAGTCACTTTAGGAAGCCTGGGAGGCAGAGCAGCCCCAGAGCAGGGACCGGAGCTCCCTTCACACCAGGAGTGCGGGAGCAGGAGTGAGAGGAGTAGAAAAGGACCATGTCACACTCCGGAGAGAAAAGTCCGAAAGAACGAAAGGGAAACAGTGTATAGATGTGAAAAAGGGCAAAAAGCCAGTCCTTCGAGGCGTCCTCCCTCACCGTACCCCTCGCTACACCTCGGGTTCCGGTCCCAGCCATCAAGGCGAGACCCCCGGCGCACACAGCCCTGGGCAAGGCAGCGCTGCCCACCGCGCGGGAGACACTGCCCTCTAGCGACAGGCGCGGGGACGCGGAGGGGCCGGAGCCCTGGGATTTGCTTCGTGGGTGTTGCGCTTCTCTCAGCACAGGGGACAAGTCCACGTTTGAGGGAATAGGTAGATAGGACGGGCGTCACATACGTAGGTGCAGACAGACGGACGGGAGGTGACAGTGGGCGCTGAAACAGGTGTTCAGGACTTGCGCCCTTGCTCCACACACTTCGCTTCCGATTGTTGGGGTTCCGAAGGCCCCAAGACCCTCTGAAAACGGGCGCCCCGACCCGCAGCACCCTCACCTAGGACCCCGAGCCCTGACCCATCGCCTCCCTTGGGCCCCGAGATTTGGAGTTTTGCCCTGAAGGAGGCCAGGACTCCTGGAAAGTTTGCGTTGCACGTCCTGGTGCCACTGCGCGCCCCATGAGGGCAAGTGACACAGCGAACAGACGGCTCCCGCACCGGTCGAGGTGCTAAACCGCTGCGGTTCCTGCCCGCCTCGCAGTTTCGGTGACTTAGGAGGCAAGAGTGACCCCACTTCTTCTCCAGTCCAATATCCCTCCCTTGCTGGGGTTCGCAGCGGGACAGTGAGAAAAGGCCGGTCGCCCCCGTGCCCCGTCCCTAGTCCTTGTCTCCCCCGCCCCCCGGCCCCCGTCGCACCCATCGCCCGGTCCTCCAGCCCCCATCGCCCTTCCCCGGTTCCGGTCCCCGTCCACCATTCCCAGTCCCCGGCCTCCCCGCCTCACAGACCCTATCCCCCTTCGCCCAGCCAGCAGGAGGCGGAGCAGTCGCTTGGCCCGGACGGCCCCTCCCCCGGGCTGCGTCAGCGGCGATGTCCCCCTCCCCCCCCACACACACACACCTCCCCAGCGGCTATAAAGCTGCTCAGGGACGGCGAGGCAGCACTCAGAGCCCCGCGGCCCCTGCGCATCCCGGACCCGCCTCCCGCCGCCTCGCCTACCCTACCTGCTCCCGGCCGGCCACTGAGTGAGTCCTCCCCGAGCGCCCCTTGCCCGCTACCCCGTGCCACAGTCCTCGACTTTCTGGGCTCCTTTTTTGTGACCTGGGTAGGCGGGAGCTCCCCAAGGTCGCCTCTGCCCCTGCTCTCGGGGTCCGCTACGGACGCGGTCCAGGGCCAAGGAGCCCAAGAGAATAGTTGAGTATCCCGGGGATGGCGGGTTTGGGGGCAACGGCGACCTCTGGGAGGAGGGTTAACTGAGCCAGCCCGGTACTCCCCCAAGAGTGCCGGGAGTCAGGGTCTCCGACGGCGCCCCAAACCGTCCTCCGGATGTCCCCGTACCCCGCTCACGGCGCGTCCTCTCTCCCGCAGCCCATGGCGCGGTTCCCGAGCCTCTGCACTTGGCTGCTGGCGCTGGGCCCCTGGCTCCTGGCCGCCGTGCAGGCGGGATGTGGCCAGGACTGCGCGGCGTGCAGCTCCCGGCTGGCGCGCCCCGGCGAGCTCAACTTCTTGGTGAGTCTTAGCGCGGCAAGCCAGGGACACCCCAGCCCGGTAGCCCAGGTGACGTGGTGTTTCCAAAAAGCTGAACCCCTTCTGTCCCTGGCTCTGAGCTTGTGGGACCCGCGACTCTCCAGACGCAGTAAGGGAGGATTCATCCCCATACAACCCAAGTTTGTGTTTAGCTTGGGGATTCTGAAAGCCCGAAACAGGCTCTTTTCAGCACCTCGGATAGCGCCAGGCCTCCCAGGACGCCTGAAGGAAGCTGCCTGCCCCAGCTCCTAACCGCCCCAAAAGCCCCGCCCGCGTCGCTGGCCTTCCCACAAATAACGTAATTTTCTTGTTGATGACGTTTCCTCGCCTTTTCTCCACTTCTTTTCTTGAGCTCTCTTAATGACGGGTTTCTCACCTGTAGATAAGAGCAAGAAAAGATATAAGGATGCAGGAGATGTCACAGCAGCACGAAAGAGTTTATGTGTCCAAGAGCAAGTGAAGATGGAATTCAGCTTGTCACGATGACAGCTGTAATGCTGACAAAAACAAGCTACCATAGCTTTGGGAGAGGGACAAGAGGCCAGGCCTTAGAAGAGACTGGACGGGGTGGGGGGCTGTCAATAACAAGACTCACTCTCCTTGGGCTTCGGGGCTCCAGAATGACCTCTGGTGCTCTAGCGCCTTGGAATCTGGATTTGTGGTTCAAGATGCGTCATGTTTAACTGGCTCCCCTAATGACTGCTTTGGAAATTTGTTGACATTCTGTGAGACTTTAAAACCCCAATAGAATGTAATGAATTAGTCAGGCTGCTTTATGTTGCCCTTGAGGCTTTGGAGAAATTTAATGTTCGGTAGATGCTTGAAATGAAGAAGAAAACAAAGAAAGGGATTCCAAAGGCCCAAGGTGTAGATTTCATATTAAACATTTCATTTTGTTTGAATATTTGAATGATTTCTGTCTCATCTGGTACCTGCTGCTTTAGCCTCGCAGAAAAGAAACATAATATATTTTATATTCAAACTGTGAGCAAACGTTCCATCTTACAGGATGCAGCCTCTTCCTCCATTCTTCTTCTTTCTCCTCTAGTCATAAGCTTCTAAGCTATGCCAAAAATTTGGCTGGATGCTAGGAGCATTAAGGAGAGATACCTTTAGTAAAGAACTGCATATACCAAAGGAGAGAAGGGAAGTCGAGGCACACCATACTGAAGGCCTCACTTTCTGACCCCACAGCCTTCCTCCCCTGCACATATTCTGAGCTGAAGCTGTGTTTAACGTGTGCCTGGCTCCGCTCACAGCTTCAGGTTCCTGTCACCTTTATAAAACCTATATGAACTCTGAAAGAAGCTGCAGAATTACACAACCTGATCTCAGAGCATAGCACATTTACTGACATTATACTATTCTGGAAGTCCATATCGCCAGCAAGTTAAGGAACATGATGCATCTTCCCTGGCTGGCACTAACCATTCTGACTTCTCTCCTTTCTCTTAGCCTCCCCACAGCCTTTTGTGGGGCTTGGGAGAGAAGAAAGACTGACCTCTTTCACTTAACTTTTCCTTTCTGCCTTTTGTCTTATTGTTAGTTGTATCAATGCAGATGGTAGTGTGGCATATGTAGTACTGGGGACAAAAGACAGTAAGCCACCACACTAATTTTAAAAAATTTCTTAGGAAGTCACATTGAATAATAAGTACATACTGTACTTTATTGTTGGAGCTTACATTTAGGGTCGTTATTCTCTCGGTGACAAAAGATTTAGTTAATGCCTATGTTTCTAGAATTACTGCAGTTCTGGAATTTTAGTATGGGCCCAACAGACATAGGAAAAATGAAGTTGCTGGCCAAAGTTGATGTGAAATCAATGTTATCAATATTTATCAAGCATCTACTCCTAAGAAGACCCTGGCTGTGCTCCTGTGGTGGGTGTAAAGATGTGCAGGTGTGCCTGGACTGATATGTGCATCTAATATTAATTAATATAGCCACGTTTTAATAACAAGAAAATATGTGGTTTTTCTATGCAAATTGAGAGTTTTTAAATTGAGTTCTATAACTAAATTTCAGAAAGCTACAACATATTAGGAAATAGTATATAGTTTCTGTACATGTCCATGTAACATTATTTTTATTTATTTTTTTATTTTTTGGCAGAACCGGGGATTGAACTTAGGCCCTTGCACTTGCCAGGGAAGTACTTATTCCACTGAGCCATCTCCCCGGCTCCCCCATGTAACATTAGTATACTTTTAATTATATACAAGTGATCTGTTAAGCAGAAAAAAATCTAAACAAGACCATTAGAATATGTAGCCTAAATGTTTCAATGATTTGAATTTAATTATTGTAGAATAAGAAAGGAAATAATTACGGTGATTACTTCTATTTTATTAAATAACATAGTTTCCATTACTAAATTTTTTTTTCTATGTACCAAGGACTAAATGTTAAAAAAAAAAAAAACCACAAAGACTTCATACATTTGCATGTGTACAACTTTCTATCTGATCTCATCATTAACAGCGTTTGGTTCCAGATGATAAAATCTGTCTCAATCAACCAAGAAAACTAGGAAAATAATATATCTCTTCTTTTAGTAAATTTTATATAATTCATCAGATTTGAGTTTAATTTTTTATATGTCTTTCTTTCAACCCTATTTGAAATTTTGTTTTTTTATGACGATTGAAAAAGTGTTGCAAGAATATTGAATAGCACTGCGGCAAAATGCTAACAGAGAAAGCAAATAAACCTTGTTTGTATTGATTTTCTCTGTAAGACCAAAAGATAACAAGCATTAGGGGAAATGTCTGAAAATAGACAAACAAAAATTTCTCCCTTTTGGTTAGAAAACTCTCAAGTAAAAATGACATCAACAGAAGAGAAGATGGTGAAATTAGATTGTAAAGGCAGCCAATCTAAGTCAGGGTGGGGAAAGAAGCTCTTTTAAAATATCAGCATTGCATGTTGTGTATCATATGTTTAAAACACAAAGATGGGTTTGTGATCTGGTTCAGTTAATCCTTAATCTTCCATGCACACATTTTCTTTCTTTTACAATTTTCATTTATTTCATTTGCCTGTTCAGTATGATAAACAGCTGAGATGAGAAAACGCAGATGAGCTTTGCTGTGGAGACTGTGGTCTCCGTGGCAAAGCATTTCGGAGTTGGTAGTTCACACACTATGAATTGTTTCCCTCAGGCTTGCACGCTGGAGTGTGAAGGACAGCTGCCTTCTCTCAAAATCTGGGAAACCTGCAAGGATCTTCTACAGGAGCTTCCTCAGGAAGGCGCCAGCCCGCTCCGAGAAAACAGCCGTCCGAATGACAGCCATTTGCTCAGCAAGAAGTACGGGGGCTTCATGAAGAGGTATGGTGGCTTCATGAAGAAGGCGGGCGAGCTGTATCCCATGGAACCGGAGGAAGAGGTCAACGGCAGTGAGCTCCTCGCCAAAAGGTATGGGGGCTTCATGAAGAAGGATGCCGAGGAGGGGGACACCCTGGCCAATTCCTCAGACCTGCTGAGGGAGCTACTGGGAACAGGCGACAGCCGCGATGCAGAAAGCCCCCACCCGGAGGGTGGAGACAGTGAGGAGGATATGAGCAAGAGGTATGGGGGCTTCATGCGAGGTCTGCGGAGGAGCCCCCACCTGGAAGATGAAGCGAAGGAGCTTCAGAAGCGGTATGGGGGCTTCATGAGAAGGGTAGGCCGCCCCGAGTGGTGGATGGACTACCAGAAAAGGTACGGAGGCTTCCTGAAGCGTTTTGCCGAGTCTCTGCCCTCCGATGAAGAAGGAGAAAGTTACTCCAAAGAAGTTCCTGAGATGGAAAAGAGATATGGAGGATTTATGCGATTTTAGCACCCTTCCCTGTGGGCGACCCCAGTCCCTGTACCCCAGGTTCCCCCATCCCAAAGTGAGCAGACGCCCCACCATCGTGTTCTGTCACCATGTATTGCTTGCACTACAAAGCTGATGAGTGTGATCTGGGTGGTCATGCTACCTGAAAGAAGCTGCCTTTCAGGCTCTAGGTACTTCTGAGGTCCCATAAGTTCAGGAGCAGTCGATTGAATCTATCTTCTCTTCATGCTGAAATATTTTTGTTATCTCGTCTCTTATTTTGAAAAACATTAACAAATGCTTCCTTCTATAGAGATACAATAAATCCGTTTCCCCAGCTGCACAGTATTCTCAGAAGTCTCTTCTCCTCCAAACCGTCATTTGCATTTGGGAATCCCAGGTTTAAGTAAAGCACAACCATTGCTTCTGACAAAATAATCACCAACTCCTTCCCCTCTCACTGTGTCTGGGAAAATGTTTTTAATTTAATTCTTTCTAAGCAAAAATCTTAGACAAATAGCACATAAGGACAAAATAACATGTGAAGACAATGCAGTCTTCTTCTACACAAGAAGAAAATAAAGCCCACAGAGGTGAAGCACATGGCCCAGGATTTCTTGCATTTGAAGAGAGCAACCCCCAAGCCTTCCTGACCCCATTCAATATCCTTTCCATTCCCTGCTATCTTTCTCTACCCCTCTCACTAGCAAGAACTGTAAGAACTTGAGACCATATTTTTTCAATCATTTTGTACATGTACACTACCACTGTGCTACATTCTCCAACATCTGATGAATGGATATATAGATGAAAGAATGGGTGAATGAATGAATGAATGAGAATAGGCAAAAGAATGAATTTATCAAACAGATAATCAGTAAAAGTAATGGAAGTCTTTTTGTAAGGTCATTCCCAAAATACAAGGAGTTTACTACTTTCATATTACTGAAACCATCTAGGACAACATTCAGGTGTAAGATCTATAAATTTACTTTCCTAATTAAAACTATCTGCCACACAACCCCTCTCTATTAGGTCAGTTTTCTCGCACTCACACCCTACTGTTCTTCAGAACAGAGTTTAGCATTTCAATAAAGTGGAGATTGAGCCCTGGTCTGCAGTCTACCAGCATTGCCCACAAGATGCCTGGGCATGTGTGCTCTGTTCTGGCCCCTTAAGTGCAGGCCTGCCAGGCATCCTGGGATACCCGCACTAGAAGACCACAGCAAGGGGTCATGATCTCGCAGTGTCAAAGAGTGGCACTCCCATTTATCCTGCTAATCATTGGTCAACTAACTTTGTGTTCCAGGGAGAGCCCTGTGAGCTCTCCTCCCCTGAGTTAGAGATGCACATGCAGGGAACAAAGCAGATAGGGGAGTTAGTGACAAAGCTGGCACACTGGAGATATTACCTTTCTATTCAGTCTGAGCCAATGTTTCCCTGGAAATACAAGCTGGACATGATCAGACTTTTGCAAAGAAACATGAAATATGTATTTTTAAATGCTATCTTATTTTTTTTTATTTTGGCAAGTGATGCAATTTAAAACTTTGTCTATAAAATCATCTTCAGATCAGACTTAAGACATCTAAAGAACAGTATTTTATGAAAAAATAAGTTACTCAGTTTTCTCCCCTGGAGCAAAAGATTCCCAAACCTTGGAAGTGGAACTCTAGCCTATCCTGGGGCTGGGAGATAGCTCAGCAGTCTAACTACCTGCCTGGCAAGCACAAGGACCTGAGTTCAATCCCCAGTACTGCATGTCGTGCTGGCCCCACAACCCCTGGACAATCTGTGCTGACCACCGAAACCAGGCACAGTTGTGCACACCTGTAATCCCAGCACTGTGTTAGATGCCTAACACAGAAGGATCACAGCAAGTCCAACTGTGTGGCGAGACCCTGTACCAAATTAATAAAGTTTTTTTTTTTTTATAAAAGGTCTAGCCTGGGGCTGAGAAAATAGCCCAGTGGTCTAAGCTCTTGCCTGGCCATCCCAAAGACCCAGGTTTGATCCCTGGTACCACATGCTGTGCTGGCCCCAGGCACCAGGCTAGCCACCAAAACCAGGTGTGGTGGTGCCTGCCTATAATCCAGAACCGGGGAGACTGAGACAGGAGAATCGCTATGCATCCAAGCTATGTAGGGAGACCTTGTACCAAATCAAGCAATCAATAATTTTAAAAATTTAAAATCAAAAAAATCTACCCTATCCTATCCAAACAGTATGTGACTTCCTCCCATGTTCAACTTCCTAAGTGCTGGGATTATAGGTGTGCAACACTTCACCCAGTCTCAATCACCATCTCACTGCGCTCTAGGGTGGGATCGAAACTCTGACTCCTGCATCTGCCTAAGCAGGCACTTTAATCTGCTGAGCTATCTGGCCAGCCCTCAGTATGTGCCTTCTTAACAAGAAAATACAATTATTATCTTATAATAACACTGTGTGTGCATACATTTTCTACATATTGTTTGACAAGTAACAAAAGGTCACAGGTGAGTATGTTATCTTTCAGCGCAAGCACAAGCCTCCCTCTAGAGGCTTTCGTGTGGACCCTGGCACAGCCGTGTAAACTCAGGTGAGCCACTTAGCTGTTGTTCATTTGAGCTGAGGGCCACATAGTGCTCAGCATGACATGGCACCACCCTGCCCCCTCACCACCACCACAGCCCACTGCCCGGCAAGGAAGGAGGAAACACAGGGCATGCGCGGCTGTTAGGGGAACAGATGAGGCAGCTGGGAAGTGAGGACACAGACAGGACAGCTGGAGGGTGCATCGCCTTCACACCTGAGCTGTGAGAGGGCCGGGCACCCTGGAGAAATGGCCCACGATGCCGGTCCCCACACCCCAGGCTGTTTAGTGTTAGATCTGGACCGCACAACAGCTGACTTCGTGTTCTGAGAAAACCTGTCTGTCTTCACGCGTCTTCCTCATCCTAAGTCTGAAATTCCACCATTAGCATTTTGTTTCTTTAGCTCCCTGAGTCTTAGATGTTTCAAAGAATGATCTATTGAAATTCTTTTTTAAAAAATAATTTTATTGAGAAACAAATAGCAGTGAGACAGTTTCAACACCGATTAGCAGGACAGTTTCAATAACTAATACATTGCATATCATTGTCTTCCTAGCGGTTATTCACAGTACAAGATGCAGACATGATATCCTGTCCCCAAACACTATTAGAATAAACCTATTCATTGAATTAAGAAAAAGTAGGTATATATATATATATATATATATATATATATCCTAACTATTATGAATACACAGATACAAAATGGTCCTTCATTTTGTACTCCCTTTTTTTTGTTTAGTTTCATCAGAGATTGGTATTCTATTGCCATTTAAATATTGTAGGTGCGTGAATTTAGCAAAATATTCCAATACAATCCAGTAGTCCCTAACAGTAGTGGGTTTTCTGTAAGACTGGCAATGTCAGAGTGACTAGACTAGAGTGACCTTTTGAAATTCTGAGGAACATTTGCCTAGGGTCACCCTGGATGCTACTTGCACACAGAGAAAAAAGGGCTTTGTAGTACTCAGTGTTCTGCAGCGTCTGGACTACAATCAGGACTAGGATCTGGCTTGAAAGACCTCAAAGCCACTGACCATTTAGGACAGTCTGCAGGAAAACGCTTCTGGAGGAGGAAAGAGGGTCCACAGTGCCTGCAGGGGGCGCTGCTGCTCCATTCCGCGCCTGTCCCTGAAGCTTGGGCCCGCTGCGCCCCTGCTTCCCACTCCCTGGGGCCTCCCCAGTCTTCACCCCAGGCCCGAGTTAGGGGTCCTTTCTTTCTGGGTGTTAACAAGGCGTGAGCTCTGGGGCCAGTCCGCCTGAACAGCAAGCCCTGGCGCCGTGTGGGGTGACGTTCTCCCTGCCTTAGCTTCTGCCTTAGCTTCGACAGGTGAGTGTTCAAAAGCTCTGCACCAAGACCAGCACCCAAGCTGACTCCCCGGCCAGGCAACCCCCGCTGCCCCCTCCCAGGCCTCTGACTTGAGTCCCAGCTCGTCCCCCACTCGCCCATCTTCACCCTGGGCCTCCCAGGGATGAGATGCTCTCTGTGGATCGGGTCCCTAGGCATGGGACCGCCCCCGGACAGGGGGCTCTTTGCCTCAGCACCACGTCCCATGAAACAGAAGCTACCTGTGGGGACCCTGAAAATCACATTCGTTGCTTAATTTTCTATGACGAACTGTAATCAGTTACCTGCCAGCCCTTACTCATCTATGCAAATCGTGCAAGGGCACCGAGAGAACCTTCAGGTAAACCACGCACTTGGGTGACTGTGCGTGTCAGTGTTGGCTTCTCAGGTTTAAAACAGATCACTGTGGTGGGTGATGCCGACAGTGAGAAAAGATGAGCATTTATCGGGGCAGGGAGCTATCTGTGGGTTTGGCTCAGATTTTCTGTGAACAGAAGACTCCACTAAAAAGCAGCAAGAGTTATTCTGTTGATACTGGACTGCGTGGCTGGCAGAAGTCTGGGTCCGCGCCACTCACCTCCCCCACTGACCCGGGACCCTCGGCTGCCCTGCCAGGAGGAGGCTGAGCTCAGCCGTTCCTTTCCCTCGTCAACCTGGCACGGTGCATCTGGCTAGAGGCATGACTCCCAGAACTGCAGGACCACAGGGAAACATCCGTGCAGCACTGACCCTACCGTCCCTCGGAGTCCAGCTGACTGCCCTCCCCCGCATCAGTGGGCCAGGCAGCTGGGGACACGAGCCACCCAGCAGGAACCCAGTTAAGACACACAGGATAGCCAGGCGAAAGGTTGTTCTCTGCCATGTGCCTCTCTGCCTTGGAGCCAGCTGAGTATGGACTGTAACCTCCAGTAACTGTGAGCTAATAACACTTCCCTTCCTTCATTTTGGGTGTTGGGTATTTGTCCCATCAATGAGAGGAGTAACTGAGACACTCCCTAAATTTTCCCACCACAAGATAAAGCCACTATACCAAGGGGAAGCACCTGGCACACCAGCTCCTAATTTATGAGTGATTTTTTTATATAAATATAGACTCTGCTTCTAGGGTCTAAATACAAAATCAATAGTTGCCAGTTTGTAAGTTTCTAAATTGTGCTTGATGCACAGTTGTGCTTGCTACTGATCTTTACACCAATTTAGCTAGTGTGTCATATCTGTCATATCAATTGTTCTCACTTCTGTAACAATACTGGGAAGCTCTGGGGAAACAACCTCACCACTGCCCGAAGAACTGGAGACAGAACCCAACAGGTATGAACATCCTACTCTTAATTAATTAGGAAGACCAGATCTTGGGATGGACACAAACTAAGACCTTCCTGCACATAGAAGACGTCTGTAAAGAATAGACTTTTCCTAGAGAGGCCCATCTACTGATATAGGTACTTCTACAAAATCCCACCAGCATCATAGAAGAAAACAAACAAAATTTGAAAGAGAAAATAAAATGAAGAGCAAAATGTAATCTCAGACTTCCAGCCCAAACAGAAAGACAAACAAAGAAAAAGTTGGAGAACATACACCTAAAATTTCTGAAATACGTTGTAGCTCAAAAATCAAATGACAATGAGGCAAGTACAAAAGGCAAAGAATCTCTTTATTCTAGCTGGTACCCAGCGGCGTACACCCAAGCAAGATTGCTAGGCGCGCAAATCCTAAGTAAGGCACAGTTTTTAAAAGGAAAAACCACAAGAGTAAGGAGAAGAAGGGGGATTTTACAAAGCTTATTTTGAGTTAGTCATGTCCGAGGGTTAACACTTTGTTCCCATAGACAAGGTCATATTTTGTCTTAGGCATTGTTTTTGTTCCAGTAGTAGGAAGGACATCTGATGACATTTTTACCCATTTTCAGGTGTCCTATTTGTTCCCATAATTGGAAGGACAGTTTAATTCATTTTGCAGAATGTTGAAGAAACACTTTCTTATCTTCTCTCCAAAGGCTGAGAAACACTTTCTTATTTGTACAAACAGTCCCATCTTGCAGTTCACATAAATTTCACAAAATAATGTTGGTTGAGCCAGCTTATAACAAAATGACAGCAACTAAAGTAAAATAAATAAATAAATAAAAATCCATAAGGCCATAATGGAAATTGGTTCCGCTATGTTGGTTCCCGGGGTCAGCCCTCCTGTGTCAGGCAGGGCGTTCCCCAGGTGGGTGGGCCTGGGCTTTGGTGGGTTTTCTGGGCTCACAAAAGGATAGTGGATGATCTTATTTACTGAGTAGGCTGTACTGAGCCGGCCAGCTTGTGCTGGGTCCGGGTCTACAGGCCGTAAATCAAGAAGGCTACGAAAGGTCCCTCTGGTGCAGTGGGCCTGGAGCCCTCACTTATAGGCCAGGCTGTGCTGGG
>PVKA01034208.1:0-23664 GCA_004027165.1 Ctenomys sociabilis
AAAAGCCATTCTAGTCCATCTCTAAGAGTTGCTGAAGTCCCAACAGTTTCAGCACTGTTGAAAAGTCCAAGTCCCAAATCTCCTCCAAGATCCAGGCCAAACTCCTAGCTGTGAGCCCCCTGTACAAACGAAAACTTGAATACTTGCAACATTCAAAGGCACAAGATAAACATTACCATTCCAAAAGGTACACACAGCAGGATACAAAGCATAGGGACCAGCCCAAGTCCAAAATCCAGCAGAGCAAACATTAAGTCCTGCAGCTCCATGTGGGACATCTAAAGCAATCTGTGACGAGTTGTGAGTTCCACAGGCCTTACATGGCCCCATTCCACAGCACTTGTGGTACCTCCCATGGCATCTCTCTTAGGCTGGCTTTGCTCCCTCGCAGTTTCCCTTAGATGATCCATGTTCCTGGCTTTTCAAAACTTCTGTAGTTTCCACTGAATAGGCTTCTCACCCGCAGCTTCACACATTGCCCTCAGGGACACACTACCTGCCCTCCCAGGCCTTCTTCTGAAATCGAGGTGGAAGCCTTCTTAACCTTAGAACTTCTGCATTCTGAAAGAGCCTAAAACCAGCGCCATGTGGATGACATCAAGGTCTGCTGCCAGCTGGAGCAGTAGCAGGGCTTCCTTCTCTCTTGGTTGAGTGCCTGTATTGTTGAACACTCTGACTCTGATTCCCAGGAACAGATTCTTCATGCCAGTGCCATTCTAGAACCTGGTGTGGCTTCTGCCACCATTCTGGGTCAAGAGACTCTGTGGCTTTCCCCTCAAGGCAAAATCCCAAACTTTTGCAGTTCTAAGACTGTAAAGGGTGGAGACCTGCCACCTCCTGTGATGCCCTCAGGCCATCCTTTCCAGTCTCTGGTTCCTTCCTGGCAATGGAGATCCTCTCAGCTGTGTCTTTGCAGTCCATAGCTTTATTGGTGCTTTCTTTCTGGTCAAACTCATGACATTTTGAACCATCATGCTTGTCTCCTTGCTCTTCATTCTCAACATAAATCAGCTAAAAGCCCCCAGCAGCAACCAGGCCACTGCCCCAATATTTGGTTGTTTTCAAATATCTTCTGAAAGATTAATCAGTCTGCCACGATTGAACTCACTCTCAGGCAATCTCTGGACATGAGCAAGAAGCAGATAACATTTTTTGTCAAATCAAAACATGATCTGCAGGGCAACAACCAATGCAGTCCTTCTTCCCAACAGAAACCACCTCAGCCTGGTCTTTACAGGCAAGCTTTCCATCAACCTTCTGGTCTTCTGAGCTCTGACCAGAATCCCCCCTACAGAAGACCTGAAGCTGTTCCAGCTCTTCACAAGTAGGCAACTTCTCCACACCTTTCCTATCTCTCCCCATAAGCCAATCCCAAAACATCATAATCCATGTGATCAGGTTTGCCCCCAGCAACGATCCTACTCTTGGGGTACCAAATTCTGTCTTAGTTACTCTTCTCTCATTGCTGGGACAAATACCTGACACCCAAAATGAAGAAAGGAAAGGTTTATTTAGCGCACAGTTACAGGAAGTTTCAGTTCATATTTAGCAACTGGTTCCAAGGAAGAGTGGCATGTGGCAAAGGCAACCTTTCATGGTGGTGGCAGAAAGCAAGAGCCTCCTGTACTTCCTTATTTATGACAACTATATATTCCATTAATGATAGAAAGGTTACCATGCCTTTTGGCAAATTTAGCAGCCATTTCAGTTGGTTATCATTTGAGATTAAAAGTAAGGAATAAAAATCAAGGTATGAGAAAATAATGCCTTAGATTTAATGATCTGAGCTATTTTCATGGTCATTGAAATGCCTAGCAAAAATCTTTCACTAAAAATAAAAACAATTTGTTTTAGTTAATTTATTGGTGTATACTTTTATTCTAGGTGAATTAAAAATACTGTACTTGCAAAGATATATACTTCATATATATATATATATATATATGTTCATATATATGAACAAAATAATTGAATTTTCCTATTTGATAGAATATATTTTGAATTTCCAAACAGAGTATATTTTTAAATCCACAATGTGAAATATTCCCTATTTAGGTGTCACAAATATATACTAATAAATATTTTTCAAAAATAAAGCAATAGGGCCAGTGAGACTGCTTAGTAGAGTAGCAACCTGCTTAGGCAAGCACAGTGACTGAGGTTTGATCCATCGCACCACGTGTGCAGGCCCGAGCCCTGGGCATGCTGAACGGGCCACAGATGTTAGGCTTAGTGTCATGCACCTGCTGGGGAGGCTGAAAGCAGGAGGATCACTACAAGTCTGAGAGGCATAGTGAGATCCTGTACCAAATACATTAAAATAATCATAATGATAATAGTAGTAGAAGTAATAATAATAATAATAATTATAAAATAAAGCAGTAGAGAGAGCTTTAAAAAATGGTCAATGAGGTATTTGCAAGTTACTAATTTGATATTTGAATGAATTTACATGCTTAAATGTTACATGTCTCTGAATTTCAGCTTCCTTCCCTAGCAATTTCTTCAATGTGCAGCAATTTTCCAAAAACTGGCATAGGGTCAAATGAATGTCAGATTAATGTGATTTGTGAAACACACAAAATCTCCCAGTGTTACCGTGAGCACAACACTGGAGAAAGATAGAAAGACTCAGGAAGTCTGAGATGGTAAATTATAAGCACTAAAGACCAGTAACTATAATAGAATTCGGATGGTAGAGTACTATAAGAATTCAAAAGAGAGATAAAGTAGGTAGTTTTTTCCTCCCTTCTGTAGTTTAGTGAGCTGAATGGGGAGAGTGCTCAAAGGAGTTAGAATCATGGAAAAGATGGGTGTTTCAGAATGATCCAGAAAGATGTGACACAGGAAAGGGGAGGTGGGAGGCAAATAGCATCCTCGGATAGAAAACAATATTGCCTAGTAGGATAATTCAGATTGTCACACAGATTTGTTGGGATCAGATACTGTAGAATCTTAAATGTTAGATTATGATTTCCAAACTGAAAGCTTTTTTTGTGTTTGATTTACTTATTACTTGTATGTGGGGGAGCAGTCCCCATTTTATGAAGTCATTTTAAGAGCTCTAACCCTCTTGAGAAAGAAAATGAAAATTAAATTCCTGAGTAGATTTACTAGTTAGTAGACAAGGTAGGGGGTAAAAACAAAATGAAGGATTTTAATAAAATTCTTGACCAAAATTGCGCATGAGTGCATTTCTATGCCTATCCACAAGCACTCAAAAGTCCTAGATTTCTGATCCTAAGAGACCTCCTGCTTGTCCCTGATGTAAACTCTGTTTTATGGGTAGGTAATCTGATTTAGCTTTGCTTTTGTTCTTGACATTTTTCTAGACCAAAGACAATCTAGTGGGATCATTTTAATACAATGAATACTCTTATTATTTCAGTGAATATCTGGTTAAAAGAGACTTTGTCTTAGAGAAAATTGGAAATAGAAATTATTATTTCTAATCATGGAAGCCACTAGATAATTAAATTTTGCTTTTTGTTCTTTTGAAATGATCAAATAAATCATTATTGCTAATGCTTTCAATTTTACCTTTAAATCTTGTTATACAAATCAGAGAACTTTCAGTGTTGTCTGAGGATAATATAAAGCTGAGAAAAACCCAATAGCAGATTTGCTTTATACATGACATTTGGGATGGGACCTTTGTTATCATACCCCCAAAAGCATCATTTCTATCATTGTGAAAAAATTAGAATTTGGTATTTGTTTTTAATGTAATAGTAATAGTAAATATGCAGAACTAAAACTTGCAGAATTTATAGATATTGATACAAAATAGACATAGGTGTTCTGCTATCTCTAATTTTAGAATTCCAGCTAACCCACAAAATTGACAATAACATTTCTACTTTTAGTACTCTACATTATTTATAAATCCTATTTTCCAGAATCTTTTTTGAGTTCTTATTAATGCTTGTGACTTCATATTGCTGCAAAGCCAACCATCTGTATGGTATGGCTCTAGTACATTTTCAGAATTTGTTTTAGACTTACAGACCTAGGGCTGGCTAAACAGTTCAGCAGTTAAAGCACCTGCTTAGGCAGATTCAGGGACCAGGTTTGATCCCTGTGTGCCGTGCTAGCCCCTATCCAGGAGCATGCTGAGGTGTTGAATAAGACTGCATTTGGTAATCCCAGACCTTGGAAGGCTGAAAACAGGAGGATCATTAGGAGTCCAATCTGTGTAGTGAGACACTGTGGACACAGTAGTAAATTAAAAACAAGTACAGACCCATTCTGGAAGAAGTAAAATAATTATTGTTTAACAGTTTTAAAAGTTTACTATGATCTGCTGATCTTACATTCTCAAAAATCAGAAAATAATATATAGGGAGAAAAACCCTATTTTTACCTCAGACCTTTAAAAATATTATAATATTAATAAAAATAAGTTTAAAAATAGCTAAATTTCTTTATCAAACTCCATTTTCTAAAGAATGATAAAGACTAGATCTAATGATGTATATTGGAAAATGTGCTGCCTATAAATATATATCATTACTTTTTTTTTTTCAAATTCATTTCAAACTCCTAATTGTCTATATAGTATAGCTAGAGACAGTATAACACAATAGTAAGGAGTTAGGTTTCTAAAGTTAGGCTTCCTAGGGGGTTGTTGGGATAGCTCAGTTGTCTAAAGTGCCTGCTTAGGCAAACTGAGTCAGGTGTAGGGGACCGTGGTTCAATCCCCAGCACCACATGCTGCACCAGACCCACCCTTAAGGCAAGCATACCCAGCCAAAAAAAAAAAAAAAAAAAGAATCATTCTAAAGTTAGACTTCCTTGTTTCAATCCCCTGTCTTCCATTTTACTGATATAGTTTTTGCTATCTTAAGAAAGTTATCTGATTTTTCCCTAGTGCTTTCATCTGTACAATGGGAATATTAATATGGTAATCTCTACAGCTCTAGAAAAAATAGAGAATTAAACTCTGCTTGAAACATTGTCGAAGAGCTTGATATAATGCCTCTCTATGCATAATTAATATTAGTTGCAATTATCTCCCCTGAACTAGGTAAGGTTCAGAATAAAGCTATACTATGTCTGTGTATACATATATGCACATATATTTAAAGAATACTATATATAGTTACTATGTATGCAAACATTCATATGAATTTTACTTTAAGTATACATAGTATATTAATAAAAAGGTAACTTGCCTATAATCAACACTGTCCATGAATAAGGATGATAGGGGATTGAAACCAGGAAATCTAGCTTTATTTTTTTATTTTATTTTATTTTTGTTTTATTGAAGTACAAATATCAATGAGACAGTTTTAAGATACCTTGACAAGATGGATTTGATAAATTAATACACTTCAAACTGTTTTCATAATGTTTTGGTATCATAGAAGGTGCATACATGATATTATACTTACAAACATTATTATACGTCTCTTATCAGCAAATAGAGTGTAGCTCTTTGCATATCTTATTTTTTATACCTGAATTACATCAAAGATTCAATAATTAATACTTTCTACCTTGTTATTTTCCTAGTGGTTGTCCATAGTACTAGAAGCTGGCATAATATCCTGTCCAACCACCATTAGTGCAAATCTTGCCTCTCATAGAATTATGTAGAAGCACAGCGTTATCTATCTCCACTGTACTGTCTATACACACACATCATGATTCTTCCTTTCTATACCCCTTCCTTTGTCTACACCTGTCAGAGATGGGCACTCCATTGTCATTCAACTAACTTGTGTGCTTGAACTCGACAATACAATCCAACACAGTCCAGCGTTCCACAGCAATAGTGAGTTATCTGAAGAAGTTGTCAACCATAGCCATTTACAGCTCAACTTAATATTATGGCCCCCCGATGTATACTTCATTTTTATACTTTTCTGTGGATGGTTAAGACCTAAATAGAGCAAGACTTATATACCAACACATGTACTTTATGTTTCTTATGAGGTCAGTGAAGTCCCCTCAGGGTTTATCTTGTAGTCCTGTACCATATTCTGTTGATCCTTTGTCTGTGTCATCCATGTGGATGAGTCACGGCCAATGCTTGACCAGTTTGCTTTCTGTGAGAGCCTGAGAGAAAGTTTTCTCTCCATGTGACTCTCCCCAGGCACACTACAGAACTTTGATCTCTTTCCTCTGTGGCTCCATAATATCCTTTTTCAGAAAATTTGTAGCTGAGTTTCATGGTGTTGCAGTACAGGGTCTCCTATGTCCTGAGTGGAAGTCTAGCTTTAGAGCTGTTGCTTTTCATCACTGAATTATAGTTCTTCAGATTATATTCACTGGAATTAGGAAGTCGTGTGTCAATTGGCATATTCTAAATGCCACTTTGCAACAAGAGACATGAAGGTAAATTGAAAGGCCATAAGAGACTTCCTGTGAAGTATATCTCTTGACATTTATTGGTTTCATTACAGAAAAATTTCTGGTTTTCTTTTAGCAGAAATAATATATGTGAACATCAATAGCACATTTCAATTAGTTCTCATTAAAGTGTGGTGGTTGTTGATTATCATAATCTTTTTCAACACAAGGGTGAAACCTACTATTTGAAAAGCATAAATCAAATGTATTATGTAGCTGAGTGTCCCAGGGAAAATTTCTTGTTGTGACAACTAGTTCTGATATGTAAACTTCATTGTATTAAAACACACCTAGCAGATTAGTCAAGCATGCTCCTGAGTGTCTGTGCAGGTTGAGGTAGCACGGCCTTGGGTAGCTTGGGGGTATGATAACGAAGGTCCCATCCCAAATGTCATGTATAAAGTAAATCTTCTATTGGGTTTTTCTCAGCTTCTTTCTTGTCCTCAGCCAACACTGAAGTTCTCAAGGTAGCATGGCCTTGGGTAACATATATGGTTCTTTCCTTGTACCTCTGTGGCACTGATTTTCTGCTCTGATTCTCACATGAATCAAACAGCTTAGCTCTACCATGCCCTTGCTGTCCATGTACTGGAATCTTGTGAAACTATGAGCTAGATTAAACCTTTTCTCCTTTAAATTATGAGTGCTGGGTATTATGTCTAGCAATTGAAAAGGTGAGTAAGGCAGAAATTGATATTAAAGAAGTGGGGTTATTGTTGGGATTTACCTGGTCATGTTATTTAGAAGACTTTGGAAATGGCTCATGGAGAAAGTTTGGACAGGTAAAGAGAAGCTGGTTAGAAAATCTATAAAATGTTCTAAATAGAACTTAATGAAGGCCACCATGCTGATTGGAATACAGACAGCAAAAACCAGGCAGTAGAAGTTTAAGATAGGACCAAGGACATCATTGGGTATTTATTTTTTTATTTTTATTTTTAAAGAGACTACAAATTAGAATTAATACAAATTACAAGTTGTACAGAATTTCACTTAATTCATCGTTGGCTATTGAACTAGAAGGCATGTTTTTATACTCTGGCCAAAACCTGTATACTTTTTCTATGTCCTGAGACTTTGTAGGGGCTGGGATTAAAAGCAGTAGATTAATTAATCTGGTGAAGGATATTTCAAGAGAGCTCATTGTTTAGGTTATGATGTGGCTATTACTGGCTAATTTTATCCAGATTTATAGTAAGAATAAGTGATGAAAGTAAGAGTAGAACAGTTTAAAATCTTAAGTTTTTGTCTAGAAAGAACCATGTATAAAATAGGGGCAGGAGGAGTTATGACTGTTGGAGAGATTAATGTCATTAAAATAAAAGAAAATGCTTTGTACAGGCATAAGAAGAAAGACACCTTGAAAGCATTTCAGGAATCACAAGACCCCACTCATGGCAGGGTCAATGGTGCAAAAGTGTCAACCTTTCATTTGTGAACAGAGTCCCAGGGATACCTGCTCAAGAGTGCCCTATTAGAGAAGTTGTTTATTGGGATTCATTTTACCAGGCTTAACCAGGCAGGCACTCAGAGGTTGTTGCAGCCATGGTCACAGGGGACCTGGCTGCTGCTTCTGCTGACAGCAAACCTTAGTGTTTTTCACATTCTGATGGTTTTTACCAACACACAAAATACAAGATTTGTGAAGTCAGGGATATTTATGCTCAGATTTCAAAGGAATACCTTGTATGCAAAGAAAGGCACCCCTAAAGGGACTTTTACATAAAACTGAGAAAGAAGCCAAATGTGCAATGGAGACTCCACAGATTTGGAGATTCCAGGATAGTGGAATGCCTGTTGTGGAAACCTGAAGGCTTTGAATGAATGGGGCCAGCCCAAAAGGGAGGCCTTGTGGAGTGCAACCAGCAAAGCTATAGGGGTGGGCTATTCAGGTCCTCTGAAATTTATGTTCTGCCAACATGTGCCCTGCATGCTCACATGGAGCTACAGGATTTAATATTTACCTAAATTTTTAAATCTTTCTTTTGTCTAATTCTTTCCTGTCTTCCATTCTTCTATTTTTATAATGGGAATATTTACCCTTTGCCATTGTACCTTGGGATTATCTAACTATTTTTTTAAACAGAGGTGCACAGCTAAGAGTTTGCTTTGAAAGTCAGAAGAGAATTGGAGTTAGACTTTTGAGCAGTACTGGAATGGTTAAGTCTTTAGGGACAGGATTATTGCATTTCCAGTTATGTATGGAATACTTGTATCATGCTGCATGAAATTAGAAACTTGCTTTTGTCTTCATTTGAACATTAAGTATAAGAGATGTGTTAGGTGTAAAGTTGACAAAAGTTTAATTGTAACAGTTAATCCTGATGTCAGTTTCATTAAGAAACTGATAACAGAGTAGGGAAGTATGTTTCAGAGAGTGTCTGGTTGGATGATGGAGGAGTGACCTTGGGTATTGTGTATGATACCTTCTCTTTCCTCTGTGGTGCTATTCCCTGCTCTTATTCTTTTGTACTAGCTTCACTATCTGTCTGGAATTGTTTTACTCATTCTGATAGTCCTATTTATCCTTTAAAACTCTCTTGGAATGTGGAGTGTACATCTGGTATAATGTTCAACATGAATACTATCTATGAGTCTATGTACTGTCTTTCCCATTTTGCAAGATGGCAGGTGAAAAACTAAGCAGCCAGACACTAAGGAGAAGTAATCTGAAGCCAAAAGGCAGCTTCCAGTGATACTGGTAAAAAGGGTGAGGTGAAGGCAAAAAAGTCCAAGAGGGGGCAGCTGCACTATAGCTGAAATCCTCTCTTGATTAGAGGAATGGGTAAATACTCCTGATCTACCATGTATTCCAGAAAGGCTTTGTATAAGAGAAAGTACACAGCTGATAATCAGAGGTTGAGAAGAAAAAGAATAAAGTTCTTGCTATGATCACAAAGCCGTTCATGGGGCCAATCTAGGTTACCTGGGTGGTTAAGGTTTGGAAACTGCCTAAATATTACCATACTGAAGATGTGCCCCAGAAGCTCTTGAGCCACAGCAAGAAACCCTTCAGTCAGCATGTGAGGAAACTGAGCTGGCATCCCTCCTGACACCATCTTGATCATCCTCACTGAGCATTACAGAGGGAAGAGAGTGGTCTTCCTGAAGCAGCTGGCCTTGGGTTGCCACTTGTAACTGGGCCTCTTAGCCTTAATCATGTTCCTCTATGAAACACACTAGAAATTTGTCATTGCCGCATCTACAAAAATTGGTAACAGCAAAAGAAAATCCCCAACCACCTCCCTGATGTTTACTTCAAGAAGAAGAAGCTGCAGAAATGCAGACACCAGGAAGGTGAAATCTTGGACACTGAGAAAGAGAGATCCCAGATTTCAGAGCAGTGCAAGGTGGATCAGAAAACAGTGGACTCACAGATTTTAGCAAAAATCATAGCTGTTCCTCAGCTCCCAGGCTACCTGCAATCCCTTTTTGGTCTGATAAATGGAATTTATTCTCATGAATTAGTGTTTCTCAATCACCAAGATGTGCACTTCTAGTCATAGACATTTATTATTAAGCTTTTCTGGATAGTTAACAACTTGTTTGCAGACCAAAAATTAGAGAAAAAGAAGGACTGTAAGGACAGCCAACATTTTGCCCCTGGCCTTATAAGGTCAGTAAAGACTCAGGACATAGGAGAATTTGTATTGTAATACCATGTAACTCAGTTATGTTCCAAATTTTCTGATCAAGGAGATTATGGGGCCACAGAGGAAAGTGATCAGTGCTGCAGAGTTTGCCTAACAAGAGTCACCTGGAGAGAAAACATTCTCTCAGGCATTCACAGAAAGCAAATTGGTCAGGCAATGTCCATGATGCATTCACATGGCTAACCCTGACAAAGTATCTACAGACTGCGGTATAGGGATACAGGGTTAGTCCCGAGGGGCTTTGTCTGGCCTTGTCAGATACAAAAGTTACATTTCTTGTTATATAGGTCTTGCTTTACCTTGGTCTTAACCATCCAACAGAAAAGTATAAAAACAAGGTTTAAAAAGTAAAGCCATATTAACATGCTAGCTTGTAAAAGGCTCAAGTCAACAACTTTTGACATTGCCAGTCCTATGGATAACCCACTACTATTGTGGACTACCGGACTATACTGCATTACTCTGCTGAATTCAGACACCTGCAATATATGAATGTCAATGAAATACACATCTCTGACAAAAGTAAACAAAAAAGGGGATATAAATGGACCATTTTATAGTGGAAATACATATATCTAGATATATCTAGATATATCTCTATATATATAGATAGATATCTGTATATATAAAATAGGATAGATAGCTACTTTCTCTTAGTTCAATGAGAAGAAGATTTTGAACTAACAGTGTTTAGACAAGATATCATGTCTGCATCTTGTACTAGGAACAACTACTACAAAGACAACAATATGCAATGTATTAATTATTGTAACTGTACTACTAACCTGTTTTGAAACTATCTCACTGCTACTTCTTTCTCAATAAAATTATTAAAATATAAAAAATAAAATTGTGCTTGTTGATCAAGTCAACACTGACTTCATTATAAAAAGTGTTATTTTTCTCTTAAAAAATTAAGGTCCTGATACATAGTACTCCCTGAATATATGATAGTATATGCATTTTTTGATAAATTAAATGAGCATCAATTTTTAAAAATAATGCACACAGTGATATATGTACACCCATGTTTATAGCTATGCAGTTTTTCATAGCTAAGTCTTGGGAAATCCCAAATGTCCATCAACTGAGGATTGGATAAGAAGGTTGTATTTTTGTACAATATAGTAATACTCAGATATAAAGAAAGATAAACTCAATGTTTTTTATAGGTAAATTGATGCAATTGGGACCATATTTATAAATGAAATAAATCAGACCTGCATATATAAACATTGTATTGTCTATTATAAGAATCTAAAATAGTAAATTCTGAAATGTACAATAGATACAATGGAAGTGAAAAAACAAAACAAAACAAAACAAAAAAAGCCTCTCCCAAGGGAAGGAACAACTGGGATGAGGGAAGGAGAAAAGAAGGAAGGAAAAAAATATATTTATTTATATACACAGAATAGCTTGGATGATTTTACTGCTGATTTCTACTGGTCTATTGAAAGAAGCAGGCAGCAAAATAGCTCAGCAGATCTCCAGGGTGCCTTGCCATTGAACCCTGAGTTCAATCTCCAGTTCTGCCAAAAATAAAAATAAAAATAAATAAATTCATAAGCTGGATTTGAAAAACAGGATATTTAGTGTCGTTGAGGTAAATTTAAAAAATAAGTTACAAGTATGGAAAATAGTTCTAGGGAAGAAGAATTTTGTGGTAAGATTTCTTCATAGTCACTATGTAGAACTAGTTGCTTTTTATGTTTATATTCTTGTATATTTGACAGAAATAGAGACAGAGAAATAAAGTCAGGTATGGTTGCTTATAACTTTGACTTAAATGAAATGCTGTTTAACATATCTTCCAGAAAATGAATTTTAATGAATAGGACTCAAGAAATCTAATATGACAAAGAGGATGAATCAGACCAATAATTAGTTCCTTCTGTGTAGGTTTCTAGGAATTAGAATATTCATGGCTTAAAATTTGTGCCTCATATTTTAGTTGTTGATTCACTATAGCCATTTTTCTCAAAATTCCTTGATAATAGTTCTGTATTATATATACATAATACATATATATAATATATAATATATATATTACAGCAGTGTCCAAAATTTATTGATGTTGTTTTTTATTCATTCATCATTTTATATGTTCAGAGTTTACAATGTATTGTTTTACATATTTATAAACATAGTCAAACAAATGAGCATATTTATTACCTTCTATAGTTACTATTTTTTGTGTGGCACATATATATGGAATCTATGATCAACAAATTTTCAAAGTATAATAGAGTATTATTAAATAAAGTCCTCATTTTATATGTTAGCTTATTACCTAGATTCATTTATTCTATGTAATTACAATTCTGTGCCCTTTCACCAACTTTATCCTATTTCTTTCCCCAACCCTAGCTACCATTCTACTTTGTATTTATGAATTTGACTTTCTTTTTTGATTTCATACGTGAGTGAGATTATGCACTATTTGTCTATGTCTGGCTTTCAGTTAGCATAATGTACTCC
This sequence comes from Ctenomys sociabilis, assembly GCA_004027165.1. Lineage (NCBI taxonomy): Eukaryota > Metazoa > Chordata > Mammalia > Rodentia > Ctenomyidae > Ctenomys > Ctenomys sociabilis. Next base: position 12,492 of record PVKA01034208.1, read on the forward strand.
AGATTTATCCATATTGTCACAAACTGTATCTCTGTCTGTCTCTGTGTCTGTTTCTGTCTCTTCCCCCCTCTGTTCTTTATCTCTCTCTCTCTTTCTCTGTATAAATAGGTGTATACCACAATTCTTCATCAATTATTTATCCATTTATTTGTTTATTGGCATTTATTTTGTTTTCATGGTTTGGCTATTGTGAATAATGCTACACATAGTGATATTATTTTTTTTGGTTATATATACAGCAAAGTAATTACTGTGTCATATAGTGGATCTATTTTTAGCTTTTTAAAGGAAAATCTGTGTTTTTTGTAACAGCGGTGTCAATTTACTTTACAAGTAATACCTAGGGTCTGTATTTCCATACCCTCATCAGCAATTGTAATCACTGGTCTTTTGATATCAACAGGTACAAGTTGATATGCCATAGATATGATCCATATATCGCCAGTGACTAGTGGAAAATACCCGTTAGCTATTATTTTTTTCTGTTATCTATTATTAATTGGCTTCTCTCTTTTATTTTTGTTAATTTGCAATGCTTTATGGTAATTGTTTTTATTCGCTGCGTTAAAATGTGTCATTCAGCATTTTTACAAATATGGACACATGCCTTTTTCTATTAATTGTTATGTTTGTGATTCATCATAGTTCCTGAACCTAAGGAGTCTTGTTTTGTATCAATAATGAAATTTTCATCTGTCTTTTAAGTAGTACTTTTCTCTCATTCCTCTTACTTTCCAGAATTCCAGTTAGGAAACACTAGATTTCTCTTGTATTATCCCTCATTTTTTCAATGATTAAACTTCTATATTTTTATCATTCTGTATAATTTCTAAGATCATTTTATTGTTCTCTTATTTTTGTATCATCAGTCCAGTTGATTGTTTTACCTATATATATAGTTCTAATTTTAAAATTACACATATATGCACACAATGTTTTCATGTTCTGCTGGTTTTTTGCATGAAGCATTTAGCATAATATACTACAGATTTATCCGCATTGTTACAAACTATGTGTCTGTCTCTGTTTCTCTCCTTTTCCATCTACCTTTCTCTTTGTCTCTCCCCCAAATCTCTATATCTCTATCTCTTTCTTTCTCTCCATATAATTATAGATAGATCCCACAATTATTTATATATTCTTACTGAAACCCCAGGTTTTCCAAGGATTTTCCCCCTTAGGGATTGATACAGTAAGGAGAACCAAAGCGGTCCTCCTGCACATTAGTAACATGTCAGTCTTCCTCTGAGTGTGCTCATGTATTTCATCCTTGTTCAAATAACTAGGCTCTCTCTTATTTTGCTGCTTGTAGCTAAACTCCTACTTTACTCCTTTGTCAGCTTAGCAAAGAACTATTTATCTTTGAAAAGAGGTTAGCTCACTGTCACTATTAATGGACTTTTTACAAACTTTCTTGGAGAAAAATAACATTTATGCATTTAGGCAGCTACATGCATTTGTTTCACGGCAGCATAGCAGGGTGTTAAATGAAGTACTTTGCCTTTGAGCAAAGAAGTTATGTCTTACTGATTTTTGTATCTTTCAAAATATAAATAATAATATAAATTTAATTTTAATAATTTGCCTATGATAGGCAAATTATTGAATATTATATGTATTGATAATCTATGTAATTCAGAGAAATTACATAAATGCATTAATTAGTTACTTAAAGTCTCCAAAGTCACACAGTGAGGGATGCATTGATACAAGATCTGAGTCGAGCTGACAAATTGCCCACAAAATTGGTAGCTATCTCATACTACTCTTCTGATAACCTCCAGAATAGGTGAAGTAACCACAGAAGTATAGGTTATCACAGGAAAGACTTGGGTACCAAGCTCATAGAGTGTGTAGCTGGTACTTAGAGAAGGACACAGAAGGACAAATGAAGTAAGGCCTACGATGCAGTTGCAGTACTGTGGAAGGGTATTTACAAGCAAGCAGGCAGCAGCCGGTGAAGCAGCATGATTCAGCAAAAGGGAAATGTAGCAGCAGTTAACATCATGATCTGGGTACAAATTGGATTCATAGGCAGAACTAAGTCTCCCGAAGGACTCAAGAAAAAGTCAAGAATCAAATCCAGAATTTGAAACAAACAAACCTGGTAAACAAACTGCAAACATCTCAATCCTTCAAGTACTTTTGACTAATTAAAAGTAGTTCTTCATTAGCTCTAAGTTGTTAGGTGTTATATCCACAAGAAAAGAATATTATTTTAAGGCAAAGCTGTATTATTTTAGGCAATCATTAGTATAAAACTGTACATTGTGATGAAATTAATCTTGAAGCAGAAATATCTTCAGAATTAGAAAATTTTATTTCTTAATGTTTCTTCTCGCCTCTGGACTATTTCATTTCAGCAGACCAGAAAGAAGCTCCCTGACACAACTGCCTTGGCTTCTACCACCTCCCTTCTAGCTGATCTTTCAAGGGTTTATGGATAGGAGTTGTCAGGCAAATGAAATGAGAAATGTGTTGACATTTTATGTGATTTAGACTTCTTAACACTACTTTTCAGCAGAAGATTTTACTCTCCATTTTCTAGTTTCACTTCTATTTTTTCCTTTTATGTGTAAAGAGGAAACAACACATTTATTATACATAAGTAAAAGGCATCTAATATTTCTGCTGTATCTTCTCAGGTACTTTATAAGGGAACTCAAATAACTTTAATAAAATATGTTGGCAGAGAGTGATATCTTGGTCTACTTTAACAGAACTGTTTCTTATGGTTATATTATTATTGTATAAGAGATGGATTTAACTTGTATTATCATGGAGTAATACAGTGTACATCATGAAGTAGAAATCAGAAATTTAAAAACCTAATTTCAAACAATATTTTAGTGAAAATCACTGAGCTGTTTTGTTTTATTGCACCTTAACAGGTTCAATGAAATCAAAAGGCTTAATTTAGCTAGTATTTACACGTGTCAATCACCGAGCTGATGTTTTCACAAATACTCTTCTGTTTAAGATAGTTGATACAATTAGAGGTGAAGCTACTGAGGCTTTTTTTGTATTATATTTTTATTTATAAAGTAATGAGAAAAATAGGCTAACAATTAAATCAGTATATATGCTGAATATTAAAATTGAATTTAAATATAAAAATAAAGAAAACAGAATCTAAATTCCCATAATTTCACAGTTGACAAGTAATAAAATAATTAAGGAAACCAAAAAGATAAAATCTGGGATTTGGTTTTTTGAGACAGCAACAAAACCAAAATTTTATACTCAGAAATTTTTGTGAGTATAAAAATATGAGATGTTATATGTCTGCAAAAAATATACATTTTGTCATAGCTAAATGACTAATATTAACCTCCACTTTTTATGGAGTATCTTAAGGTTAACAAGAATTTATAAGACCATTTAGATAGAATGAACAATTTAAAAACTAGCCCTGTGGTCATACTTGTAAAATAAATATGTCCATATATTTTTATTACTCTTGAAATTAATTCTGAAATGTTTTATGCATTTCAACCAGGATACTGTTTTGTAGGCTCTGAGGGACGCTTAGTGACAGAGGCTCTTCTTTGAAAATGCTGCGTATTTTCATTTTATTAGTTGCTGTTGCTCACTTCCAGAAGTTTTTCTATACCTTCCTTTTCACTTCTGAAAAGAATTAAGTGCTTTTGAGGAGGTCATTCTGTTAAGAGTTCTTTGATGCCCTAGATTCTTTTCATTATTTTTCATTCTACACTCCATTTGACAATATTTTTAAAATTTATATTTCTAAGTCAAAATCATTTATGTAGGTTGCCATTTTGATTACATGTCAATTTCTAGACTCAAGTTGTGGAATTCTGGTCACATGACACATGTGCAGGTCATAGTCACAGTAGGACATGATGGTCACTCATCATGATTTGGGTGATTTTTGTGAGGGAGCTATTTTAAAATTTGATGTTAAAATTCTATTATACTTGCCTAAAAACCAAGTAAAAGAGAGAAAAAGTTGTTATTTTACAAAAATTACCATGAAAATAATTCAGGGTTCTGCGACACCTATAGAGGGGAATTTGGACCACCTGGCAGAATGGCAAACTCATTTCATTTTGGTGAAGTATTACATACTGGCAGAAATATAAAATGGAATGTTTTGAGACATCCATTGCAATTAACTGTAATAGGAAGAGAAGAGAAGTTACACAAATATACATCAAATAGAAACAGCTTTGAATAAATTATGGTACATCTATAGAATGGGATATTATTTAACTATAACAAGGAATACAAAGAAATTCATATTAAATATTTTCCAGGATATAGTAAGTAAGAAAGACAGGAACAAATTTATTTTTAAAACTATGATTGCATTGTGCTTTAAACATATTTGCTTATATTACAGAGTAGAATGAATAGAAGGAGAAACCAAAAACTAATAAAAATGGGAGAAAGAAAGTAAAATAGTGGAAGGACAGGGATAGAAATAGAACTGTTGAAGGATACATGTGAAAAATTAAATTTTCTTGATCATGGTTTTACTGATGATTTTACTTTTTTACCAAAAACATTATACACACCATTTAATTAGCTAGTATATCATTAAAACACATATATCAAAAATGTATTTGTATTGCCAATGGAATATTTATACAGATGGATCAAAAAGAAAGAATCTCACTCAGTCCAAGACCATAGATTTTATAATTCTCAAATGAATCATAACCAGGCAAGTTAACCAAATACTTATTATTGAATAACAGCCTTTGATAAAAATGCCCATTTAATAATTATAATCATGAGACAATTAAAATATTTTAAACCAAATAATAGGAATTAACTTAAAAACTCCACATATTTAATTTTTATTATTATTTTCTTTTATTTTGAAAAGTAAAAACTTTTAACTTTTTAATATCACTTTTTTATTCAAAATGTTTACAAATAAGTTTTATTAATGAACTTTAGCAACATTTTAATTGAATTATGTATATTTATAGGAAATGTATAATATGATTTACTATTTTAAAATTGCTTAGTTAAGTTTGAATGAATTTATGTGATAATTTTACTTTGTAAAAGTAGATAACTCATATTTCATGGAGACCTATTGATAAGAAGTATAGTAAATTAAAGCAATGCATCTTTGATGTTCAAAAAATTTTGAAAGAAATTGTTCATGTTTTTTAATCTGAAAATATGAGTGATTTAATGTGGTTGCTAATATTAGTTCTTTCATAAGAGAGTGCCCTGGCTTGAGGATACTTCAAATGTGAAAACTGAACCATATCTCTTTTTTCCCCTATTATATTGTAGTACTTGGATATTGTTATTATTATAATACAATAACAAAACTCTTCCCTTTAAAGTGTTTTTGGAAGCTGGCGCGACAGCTCAGTGAACTAAACACCTGCTTAGGCAAGGGCAGGAACCGTGATTCAGTCCCCAGCACTACATGCCGTGGCAGGGTGGGTCAAGCAGGCAGAGTCTGGGCACAGTGGCTCGTGCCTGCAGTCACGCTGTGGGAGCCGAAAGCAGGAGGAGCACCACGAGCCTGAGATGCATAGTTAGGCCTCGCAACAACCAAATACATTAAAGAAATAATATAAAATATTTTGGAGGTACATATGATTCCAAAGTTTCGGAGATATAGTTTAATTTATATACATTTTGATTCAAAATATAAATGTTTTATTATTTAGAAGCATCAAGTTGCAGAAAATTATAGAATGCATTTTATACTTACACTAATTAGATGCACTGTGCTTTTAATTTTTCAGTACAAATTTTAGAAGCAGGGTTTAATTGGAACAGGAATATAGATAATTCTCTTTATTCTTCCTTCAGGAGATATGGTGACTATATTCTTTAGAAGAGTAAGGAAGAACAATCCATTATCTTCCTAGTGGACAGGAGAAAATATTCAAAAAAAATTCAGCAAAAGATGTTTGATTGTTTTGGCTGTAAACTATATTCCTAAACTTAACATGAGTGAAACCAAAATTTAAAAAATATTGAAAAATGACAGATTACAGATTTCTTGGTTAGAAGCCTATCAAAATGGATCTAAGATGTGATTTCTGTGGAGATTAAGGCCAAATTCCATGCAATTCCATTGCATGTCACAGATTTTATTAAGGCCTGAAATTTAATAAATAATGAGTGAATATATGCATTTTTATTTTTATTTAAAAAAATGAAAATCAGAAAAAATATTAAAAATGGTATGGAATTTCTAAACAAGACAAAAGGAACTCAACTGTGACTGTTATATTGCATATTGTTATCTTCAAAGTAGTTGCTCATATTACCAGAGATAAGCATGTTTTACATGATCAAATTAAAAAAATATGCATTACTGTTCTTTTCAATAAGCCAATAGGAATTGGTAGTACCATTATTTTAGCTAATATATAATTTTTTCCTTCATTTTTTCTTTTCCCTAGACAAGGATGTCCCCTATCACCCCTCCTATTCAATATACTCCTGGAATCATTAGCTAGAGCCATTAGACAAGAGAGAGACATAAAAGGAATAAGAATAGGTAAAGAAGAAATTAAATTACCATTATTTTCAGAAGACTTGATACTTTACTTGGAAGGCCCAAAAAACTCCAAGCTACTAAACAAGCTACTAAACAAGCTACTAAAATTGATGCACAAATTCAATCATAGCAGGATACAAAGTCAATATGCAAAAGTCAGTAGCATTCCTCCACACATATATTAAACACATTGAGAGGGAAATTAGAGAAACAATACCTTATAACAATAGCACAGCAGAAAATGAAATACCTTGGAATTAATCAAATAAAGAAATCAAAGATCTTTTCACAGAAAATCACAATACTCTGAAAAAGATCGTAGAGGATTTCTGAAGATGGAAAGATATTCCCTGCTCCTGGATAGGAAGAACCAACATTGTGAACATGGCCATACTCCCAAAATTGTTGTACACATTCAATGCAATCCCTATCAAACTACCACCAACATACCTCACTGACTAAGAGAAATTGTTCCTCAAATTTATTTGGAACCAGAAAAGACCTAGAATAGCAAAGACTATCCTGGGCAACAAAGACAAGGCAGGAGGCATTACACTCCTGACTTGAAATTATGCTACAAAGGTACTATGAGAAAACTAGCATGGTACTGGGAAAAAAATAGACCTGAGGACCAATGAAATAGATTAGAAGATGCATTAGAAGACCATTATGAACATGCTCGGCACCTGATCTTTGACAAAGTGGCCAAACATGCTTACTGGAAGAAAGATAACCTCTTTAACAAATGGTGCTGGAAAAACTGGCTCTCTAAATGCTGAAAACTAAAATTTGACCCAGGTCTATCACCATGCACTAAGCTAACATGGATTAAAGATCTAAACATTAAAACAGAAACATTCAATGTCCTGGAAGAGAAAGTAGGAGGAGCCCTTGAAGACATAAGGGTAGGCAAAAAGTTCATGAACAAAAATCAAATCACACAGGTAACACTTAAAAGAATTCACAACTGGGACCTCCTCCTATTGAAAAGTTTTTGCATGTCAAAAGAAATTACCAACAAAGTCAAAAGACAACCCACAGATTTGGAAAAATCTTAACTAATAAGCATTCAGACTGCTATCTAGAATTTATAAAGAACTAAAAAACATTAGTGCCCCAAAATTTAAAGACCCAGTCGAGAAATGGGCATCTGAGATGAACACACACTTCTCAGAGGATGAAATTAAAGAAGTGAATAAATATATGAAAAAATGCTCCACATCGCTAGCCATCCATAAAATGCAAATTAAAACAACACTGAGATACCATCTCACTTCAGAAAGAATGGCTATCATAAGGCAATCAACCAACAATAAATGTTGGAGAGGCTGTGGGGAAAAAGGAACCCTTCTCTACTGCTGGAGGGGATGTAGACTGGTGCAACCATTATGGAAATCAGTATGGAGACTTCTTAAAAAACTATTCCTGGAAATCCTGTTCAAACCCAGAGGAACTGAAAACATCATATCATAGTGGTATACGTGTACCTACGTTTATAGCAGCACAATTTGTGATACCCAAATGTTGGAAACAACCAAGATGCCCGCCACCTGAGGAATAGATGAAAAAGATGTGGTACTTTTATACAATGGAGTATTAGGTATAAAGAATGATAAACTCAAAGCCTTCATATTTAAGTGGATGCCACTTGAAGATATACTCATAAGTGACATAAACTAGACCCACATGTGTAAATATACAATTTCCCTAGTACAAGAATTCAAAAGAAGAAATAAAAATAGAAAGGTACAATACAATTTAAGGGAAAGTGAGAATCTGAGGATTAGACAATGAAGAGAGGGCAAGGAAAAAAGCTAGGAAACGTAACAAGGGCAAAGCCACACATTTATACGCACAAGATGAATAAAGCAGTGATCCTGAAAACTATCAGCAAGGTGTTGAAACTAGCAGGTACTTGGTGGGATTCTCACCCTGACTAACTAGATATGCTGATACCTGTGAACTGAGCAACTTTACTAAAGATAGCAATGTGTAACAGTGGTGTCATGCTTGGAATGGCTGTCATTCTAGTCTTCTAAATATGTACTGCTTGTCATGACATACCACTTACTGCCATACTGTCTCTCAAGTAAATGTTTCTTTTTTTAAAAAAGGGTAATAAATGAGAAAAGAGACAAGAAAAAAAAGTCAAAGGAATGAGTGTCCTGCTACAATGCTGTATATGGTTCAGTTTCTAAATTTCTGTGTAAAAATATGTAACTGTTTATTCATTTTTAAATTTTTTAAATTCTTTTTCCATATTTTATAGAGACTTAAAGTTTAACATATCAGTACTTCATGGAAATACATGTTCCATCTAATGCCTAAGGTGTTTGATATTCAAACAGATATGAGGTTAAACCAAAGTGCATATGTTGTAGTGTAATAATCAGCTTCTCTTCTGGAGGGTTAATAACCTAAGTTTGCAGACCAAAAATTAGAGAAAAAGAAAGGCTGCAAGGACAGCCAACATTTTGGACTGAGCTTTTCAAGGTCAGTGAGGACCTTGAATCATAGGACTGTAATACTATTTAACTCAGTTGTGTCCCAGATTTTCTGATCAAGGAGATTTATGGGGCCACAGAGCAATGTAATTGGTGTTGTAGTGTGTGCCTAAAGAGAATCACATGGAGAGAAAACATTCTCTCAGGCTTTCACAGAGAGAAAATTGGTCAAGCAATGGCCCTGACTCATCCATATGGCTGACGCTGACAAAGGATCTACAAAGTGCAGTAAGGGTTTCAAGATAAGTCCTGAGGGGATTTGACTTCCCTTAGAAGATACAAAAGTTACATTTCTTGTTATATAGGTCTTGCTTTATCTTGATCTTAACTATCCAGCAGAAAAGTGTAGAAACGAGGTATGAACAGTGAAGCCATGTTAATATGCTGAGCTGTACAAGGCTCAAGTCAACAGATTTAGGCATTTCCAGTCTTGAGGATAAACCACTACTACTGTGGACTACTGGAGTATATTGAAATATTTTGCTGAATTCATGCACCTACAATATTTGCATAGTAATGGAATACCTGTCTCTGACAACACTAAACAAAAAAGGAGATTTAAATGAAGGACAATTTTGTATCTGTATATACAAAACAATTAGAACGGATATATAGCTATTTTCTCTTAATTTAATAAGAAGGAAGATTTATACTAATAGTGTTTGGACAGGATATCATGTTTGCATCTTGTCCTATAAATGACTAGTCTATAAAGACAATAATATGCAATGTATTAATTGTTGTAATTCTCCTACCAACCTGCTTTGAAACTGTCTCATTGCAATTTTTTCTCAATAAAATTAATAAAATTCTAATTAATAAAATTAGAAATGAAGTGATAAAACTCAGAAAAAAAAGAAATTAAAGAAAAATTATTTCAATAAAAACTAGTGGATTGAACTCTTGCCCTTTCTCCAAAATATATGTACACATCCAAGATCATTGTAGTCTCATTTAAAAAGGATCTTTGCAGATGTAATTAATGATATCCAGAGGAAAAGACTGTTTTGGATTATGAGGGTTCTTTCTCTCCAGTAAGAAGCATCCTCACAAGGGACAGCAGGGGAGAGAAGCTGCCATTATAAAGACTAGGCTGGAGAGGTGTGTCTACATACTGAGACTTGCCAGGCCATATCTGGTGCCAACAGAACAGGCAGAGACTGGGCTCTTTCTTGGAGGCTCTCAGCACAGCCCTTCCAAGGCCTCTGGAATTGGGAGAAAAGAAATCTGTCATTTTAAGTCATCAATAAGGGTGATTTGTTAGTGTGTGACAGTGACCATATAGGAGAGAGTACATTTGAGGAAAAAGAAAAAGTTAAATTTAGAAATTATATATATATTTGGAACTGAGGATTGAACTCCGGCCCTTGTGCTTGCCTGGAAATGCTTGTTCCACTGAGCCATCTCCTCAACCCCTCAGAAATTAGTAAAAGAGATTTGAAAGAAAAAAAGAGAATACTCAGAATAGAAAACTTATGAATGCATTCCTTTTAGAAAGGGTAAAAATTAGACTGTGAAACTTGTTTTCATTACATATATATGAATATGACTTTTGCAGTATAAAATTTATTTATCACTGTGAATCATGTCTGAAACATTTTAAACAGTGTCTCATTTTTCTTACTGGAATCTGTTGTATTGTAAATGTATACCAAGGATGTTGAAGGGCAGAGTCCCTTCCTGTGTTCTCTTCTCTACACAGTGCTAAAACTATTTCTAAATGGGTAAATACATTTAGAAATCGGAGTATTAAGGTATTTTATGTTCAAAAATCTAAAGGGAACAACTCCATTTAAGATATCATAAAATTTATCTTCCATCCCTATTAGAGTGCAGCTATAAAGTACCCAATCCTGAAGTACCCAGTTCCTCTGCATTGTTACATCCTATTAATGTTTAATTTGCTCTTGGTAACAAGAGGGAAAAGAAATGCTTTATTAAAAATTCTTAAGTAATACTGACTTTTATTTTTTTTATTTCTTTTTTTATTACTTTTTTAAATTTATTTTTATTTATTCATTTTTTATTTTATTGAACTACAAATGTCAATCAGACAGTTTCAAGACACCTTATCAATACAGATTCGATAAATTAATACATTGCAAACTGTTTTCATAATGTTTTGGTATTGCACAAGGTGCATACATGATATTATATTTACAGATAT
>PVKA01034209.1:0-23664 GCA_004027165.1 Ctenomys sociabilis
TCACTCTCTCACTGCAATTTCTGGACTTCGGCTTCCTCTGTCCTTTCAGTCACCCAAACAAAAACCAAGCTGCTTCCCTCCTCTTTGCCCACCTCTGCTGGAGCCTCACAGTACCTTAGAAGCTGTTCCCTTTCTGCTCACAGTGGCTGCTCCAAATCTATCAGTCCCAAGCCCCAGCCTTTATCCACCATTCTCTGAACAGAAGAAGAAATATAAAAAAGAAACAGAGCCTACCAGGTTGAGCCTAATTCTCCTCCTGCTATGAACTTATCTGTATTTCTTCTTCTCCTTACATCTTCCCCTCCTTCCTTCACTGATGTTCTTCTCTGTGCCTTCTGTGCTTTTTTGCCTTCCTTCAAATCCTTCCTCTGCCACTCTACTCAGGTTGGGAGGGCTTCACACCCTCCTCACATATGGTCTACATACTAACATCCTGAAAACCTCCTTCTAGCATTTGCGGTGTCTAGATCCACCTTCAACTTCCTAATTAGCTTCTCTGCCTTCAAATGCATTTCTTCTCTCTAATCTGGTCTCTGCAATGCAGACAGAGCATTAAAAAACACAAACTTGGTTGTGGTATTTCCATAATTTAAATTTTCCATGGCTCTTCAGTTTCCAGGATAAAATCCAAATTTCTTAGCTCAGCAGACAAAACCCTTAATCCTGTGAGTCTGATTTCCAGCCCCTTTCTCTTTACTGCCCAAGGAGAATATTACACTTGAGCAACAGCAAATAGTCATCATGTAATTTCATTTCATGTCTCCACTCAGGCTGCTCCTTCTTATGGGTTTAATTTGGTCCTCCAAAAATTCATATGTTGGAGTCCTAACTCCTAGTATCTGAGAATGTAGTTGGAGCTAGGCTCTTTCAAGAGATTATTGTGGCAAAATGAGGTCATATGGTAGCTTTTTGGTGCTATACCAGGAAATATGATGTTGGGTATTTTGTATGATAAATGAGCATAGTGGTATGGGGGGAGGCATCAGTAGGCTGTTGAAGGTCCTAACCGTGTCATAATATGGCAAGAGAGCAGAAAGGCCAAGTACTTGGGGTGGTCTGACCTTTATAACAACCTTCTCTTCCAATCCATCCTAGACATCAGAATAATCCACTGACGGCTTGATTACCTTCCTTCCACTAGGTCCCACTTAGTAAAGGTTTCACCGCCTCAACACTGCCATATGAGGGCTGAAGCTTCCAGTACATGAAAATTTGAGGGATGAACCCCAACCAAATCTTAACATTAGCATAAACTCTAATCCAGTATGACTTGGAAAAGGAGGAGATTAGGGCAGACAGAGAGGGAAGATTACATGAAGATGCCAGGAGAAGATACCACCTACAAGCCAAGGCCAGAGGCCTCGGAAGAAACCAGTTATGCCAACACATTGATCTTGGACTCATTTCCAGATCTGTGAGGAAATAAATTTCTGTTGTTTAAGCCACCCAGTCTGTGAGGCATTGTTGTTGCAGCCCTAGAAAACCAATGCATTCCCATGTGCTCCTCCGGAATCTCCTAAGTACCTACTATCTATCAATCTGTATCTACCTATCACCTATCTGCCACCTACTCCTTCCTTCACACATTACAAATCACATCTCTTCCCTAATACCTTTTTCCTGTTGACACAGCCTCTGTCTACATTGAGCTCATTCTTCCAGGGCACCTTGCACTCTCTGTAGACACCATTACATTGCGCCTAACCTCCTGGATCTGTGTTCTTCCTAATCCCAGAGTAGCAAAGGTAGCATATACATTACTATTTCAGCCAGAGTCTGATCACAATATATATTTTTCCCAAGAGATATCAGTAGCCTTAGAAATTATCATAAATTTATATCCATACAAATTTTATGGATATACATTTTATATTTATATAAATCAGTATTGTCTAGTGCTAACTTCACGTGTTCTATTTGAATCATATAGATGTTCTTTCAAGAAATTTCTGTTTATTTTTCCCTTTTAAATATTTTAGTATAGGGGCCGGGGAGATGATTCAGTAGAATAAGCACTTGTCTGGCAAGTGCAAGGACCTAAGTTCAATCCCCAATTCCACAAAAAAAAAAAATAAAATAAATAAATAAATAAATATTTTAGTATAATTGACAAAATTATATATTTTTAAATTGTACAATATCATGTTTTGGGATGCACCATGAAATGAGATACACATACAATCAAGTTAATTAACAATCCAGCACCTCACATTCTTACAGTAATTCTTAATCTCCTCTGCTTAGAAACAAGGTATAAATAGCTCAAGTCAAAAAATACTCTTAAGCAAAAATGTGCTTAAGTGCATAAATTTTAAAATTAAACAGTGGCAGTACCATATATACTGCTCGCAACCTGCTGTTTTACTTCATGATGTGTAATTGATACTTTTCCACCTCAATAAATTCATGTCAACATTGTGATCTTTTTTTAAAAAAAATTATGTATTTGGTATAGGCAATGCAGCTCAGACTCTTGGTGATCTTCCTGTTTCAGCCTCCCCAGTGCTGGGATCACAGGCATGCACCATCTCGCCCAGTCTCTGTGGCCAGCTCATTGTGCCCTGGGTCAGGGCTGGCAAGACACGATGTAGTACCCAGGATCCAACTGCAGTCCTTGTGCTTGCTTAGGCAGGTGCTTAGACCTCTGAACTACTTCCGCAGTCCTGTGATCTCTCTCGCTTTTTAAAAAAGAGTAGAACACATATATCGGGGGAAAGAAAGCTCGCGTCTGAAACAGGGACAGAATGGGGACCCTAGTGGGTTGCCCCCTGATATAATTATGTTAGTTATATCCAACTGTTCTACATCCTCATTCCACTCTCTGGCACCTCCTATCCACTCCCCCTTAGTCCCTTCTTGTCTGGTGATATTTGTTTTCCTTAGTGTGGTCATTTTTGCTTAACATAATAATCTGCAGTTCTGTTTATATTTTTTACAAATGACAATTTCTTATGTATGGTTTAAATACATATATTTTGACCTGTTGAGGAGCATCTAGGTTGATTACATATCTTGGCTGCTATGAATTGTGCCTCAAAACACACCCTTATACTGGTAGGATTGCTTTGACTAGTCTGAGTTTTTGGCGTTTTCAGAAGAATTTCAGGATTTTTTCTACTTCTGTAAAGAATATCATTAGAATTGTGATAGAAATTACAGTAGATCTGTTGACTATTCTTGGTATAATGGCCATTTCAGCCAACTTAATTCTGCCAAGCCATGAACACAATCTTTTGGTGTCTTGCTCAGTTTCCTTCTTCAGTGTTCTGTAATTTTTAGTGTAGCTGCCTTTTTACCCCCTGAGTTAGGTTGATTCCTGGGCTTTTGTAAAGTTATTTTGAATGGAATTATTCTTCTGATTTCTCAGCTAGTTCATTATTAGTATATACAGAAGCTATTGGTTTCTTTGATGTTCATTTTTGTATCCTGTGTTAATCTCACAGACTGTTATCAGGTATAATTAATGCTGGTTTCATAATTTTGAAAGTTGGGCTCTTCAGGTATTTCTTGCAGTGCTTCTGATTCCTAAAAAAGTTTTTTAGCATAGTAGTTAAAGATTTGGAGGAATTTTACATGAACAAATGGGTAATGGTAGGGTGTTGTTTTTTAAAAGAGATACCCAAAGGCTGCGCATATATGCTCAGTGGTAGAACACCTGCCCAGCACTCACAAGGCCCTGAGTTCAATCCTCAGCACCCTGAAAAAATAAAACTAAGGACAACCCAAAATAGTTACAAGGTTTGCCAGGCTAGCTGGAATTCTTATAAGATTGCAAAAAGGCACCTTCCTTTCAAGATGCCATTTTCTGCAGTAACAATGGATTCAGAATCTGGCTGTGTGGGATGCGAGGTCAGAGGAATAAAGAGAAAGGACCCGTGACAGGCATCTGCAGACTCACTCATTAGGGCTGGGAAGAGCTGTGTCTCAGACAGGTGCACAACAAAGGCGACTATAGGCGCCTTCATCTCTATGGTGATGAAGGTGTTGGGAGAACCAGGCGTTTGCCACGCAGTTAGAAGTTGGAAGTGTCTCCCTAAAGCTTGGATTCAAATACTCTTGGGGGTGACTAGATGGCTACACAGCTTTCTTGTGACTCACTCCTTACATTGTAGAGGAAATAAGAATCTGGTACACACTTCAGCTATGGAATTTATTTTTATTTCTATTTTTATTTTTTACTTTTTTTTGTATTTTGGGGAAGGGTCCACAGGGTGCTCAGGGTCTCACTACTAGATCAGACTTATAGTGATCCACTTGTTTACAGCCTCCCAAGAGCTGGGATTACAGGCATGCACCACCACGCCCAGTCTCAATGCCATCTCAGTGCTCTCTAGGGGCAGGACCAGCGTGGCAGGCCTGGGGACTGAACCCCTGGTCCCTGAGCCTGCTTGCAGGTGCTTAATCTGCTGAGCTATTTGGCTAACCCTTAGCTATGGAATTTAAAGGCTAGAATTCCATTTTGTAGATCAAAGATAATGCGCAACAAACACCTAGTCTAAGAGTACAAGAGGGGGACGGCTTACCATTAGTCCCAGAAAGGGGACAGCCAGTGCTTTGTCTTTCATGTAATCAATATCAGATTTCTCTTTCTCACTCTTGCGCTCACCATCAAAAGAGCCCTTATCCCAGATGTTGTGAATTCCCCCTCTAATCCCACGTTGTCAGAGGACTGGTGACAACCGCTGCCACCCGCCAGCCCTTCGTGTGCTCTTACACATTCTTCCACTTTATTGAATATATTATCTACCGAACAGACAGTGGAAAAAACCTGGGCTGAAAGTTTAAGTTTGTGGTATTCCCCCAACCCATCCCCTTCGAGTCCAATATGTGCAGTGAGATCCTGTGTTTTTTTTTTTTTTTAAATATATTTGGTACAAGGTGTCACTACGCAGCTTAGACTCCTATTGATCCTCCTGTTTTCAGCCTCCTCAGCGCTGGAATTACAGATGTGTGCCACCATGCCAGGACTCAGTGGCCGGCTGAACATGCCTAGGAGCAGGGCTGGCATGGCATGTGGTACTTTGGATCGAATCCCTGTCCCTGTGCTTGCCTAAGCAGGCGCTTCGTTCACTGAACTATCTCGCTGGCCCTGGTATTCCCATTTTCTGGGCTGTGGATCACTCAAACTGCTGCCGTGCTTTGCTAGTGACAGCACACAATCTCACACTTGCCCTACTGATTTTAATACTGCAACATGGAAATGAGTGACACATGTGGAATCGCTCTGTGAGGTCTCAGCTATGTTATAAATATTAATGGACATTTTATTGTTGCTTTTTAAAGTATTTTTTTAGGGAAAGGGACACAGGGTGTCCAGGGTCTCACTACTAGATCAGACTCATAGTGATCTACCTGTTCACAGCCTCCCAAGAGCTGGGATTACAGGCACATGCCACCACACCCAGTCTCAATTGTCATCCTCTAGGGGCAGGACCAGCGTGGCAGGCCTGGGGATCAAACACTTGTTTCTTCACTCATTCATTCAACAGGCTGTTGACCTTGGAGATACTGAGATAAATAGGTTTATAATCATAGCTATGATTTCTACAATGTTTACTTTGTGCAAAGAGACTTTATAACTACTTCACATGATTAGCCAGGCACGGTGGTGCATGCCTATAATCTGAGTACTTGAAAGGCAGGGGCAGGAGCATTGCTGTGAGTTCAAGGCCAGCCTAGGTTACCTCGTGAGTCAAGGCCAGACCCTATCTCAAAGAAAAAAATGTTTTTTACATACTTTATCTCACACAACTCTTACAAAAGCCCTGTGAGATAGGTATTATTATTCCTATTTGACACTTGTAGTTCCCATGTAACCCAAGGTTTTATAACTTTTATCTTTCACTAATTCTTAATTGACAAATAGTGATTGTATATTTTTATGGGATACAGAGTGATATTTTGACCTATGTATAAATCTCAGAAAGAGTCGAAGTAATTAATAACCATCTCCTCATTAAAGTTCTCAATTTTTTGTAGAGAAGGTGTTAAAAATTAATTTTTTAGCAATTTTGAAATATACACTCATAAACTATGATGATATCCATGGATTACAATAGATTTCTGGGGCCACATGGGGTGGTGCATGTCTAAATTCTAGCACTGAGGAGGCTGAGACAGGAGGAGCACTGAGAATTTGAGACCAGCTTGTGCTAAATAATAAGTTCAAGGCCAGTCTCAACTACATGGTGACACTGTCCCAAAACAACAACTGGAGCCAGCCAGATAGCTCAGAGAACTAAAACACCTGCTTAGGCAAATGCTAGGAGACCAAGATTCGATCCCCATGCTGTGCACAACTTCTCTTCCCCCATGCACCGAGCCAGCAAATGAGACCGGGTATGGTGGCGCACACCTGTAATTCCAGTGCTTGGGAAGCTGAAAACAGGAGGATCATTACAAGTCCGATATGTGCAGTGAGCCCTCTAGACCCTGTACTAAATATATCTTTTTTTTAAAAAAAGGCCAAAAAAAAAAAGGTCAAAACAACAACAACAGACAGGTGGCCGCCTGTCTCGGGTGGGAAAACCGGGAGCTGCTACTTCTCCTCTGCGTCTGACCTGGGAACCGAAGGCAAAGCAGCAAGATGACGGACCCTACACCATCCACAGCCAGCTGGGGCATCTCCAGGCCAAGTACATCGGCACGGGCCACGCCAACACCAACAAGTGGGAGTGGCTGGTGAACCAGCACCGCGATTCGTAGTGCTCCTACGTGGGCCACTTCGACCTTCTGAACTACTTCGCCATTGCGGAGAACGAGAGCAAAGCGCGAGTCTGCTTCAACTTGATGGAGACGACGCTGCAGCCTTGCGGGCCGCCAGCCGCCAGCCGCCAAGCCCGAGAACTGAGCCTTCCCGGCCCCCATCTGCACCGCCTTCCCGCGCCTTCCCATCATGCTCCGGTCGCCCTGGGCGGCTTCCTGAGCTGGGCGTGTGTGGCCGTGGTTTCCAGCGGTGACCCCTGTCTGCTTCACGTGCCCTTCGGACGTGGCAGTGAGACCGTCGGGACCCAGGGAACTGCGGGAGGGGCAGGTGGCGCTGCACTGAGGCTGGCTTTCGGCCTGCTGACTGCCATTGTTGTTGCTACATAAAATTTTACACATTTAAAAAAAAAACAACAAAACTCAAATTTATTCCTCTAGTCTAACTGAAACTTCATATCCTTTCTTCAACAGCTCCTCTTTAGCCATCCCCTTTCTGGCCACTTGCCACCTTTCTATAATTTCTATGTGGTAAACTTTTAGTTTGAGACCAGATCTCACTATGTAGTCCATGCTGGCCTTGAACTTGTTCTTTAGCCCAGCCTGGTCTCAAACTCATGATCCTCCTGCCTTAATCTGCTAACTGCTGGGATTATTTGCATATGCTACTGTATCTGGCAAGATGAATCTTAAATTTCCATATAAGTGAGCTTCTATAGTATTTATATTTCATATCCTGGCTTATTTTCCTTAGAATAATGTCCCTTCTGTTCGATCCATGCTGTTACAAATGACAGACCTTCCTTCTTTCTAAAGGCTATACATGTACCACATTTTCTTCATCTGCTCCCCAACTGATGCACACTTAGGCTGCTCCTGGATCTTGGCTCTACAGATAGTGCTACCGTGAACACAGGAGTTCAGAGATTCCTTCAAGTTACCAATTTCAATTCCTTTGGCTCTAAACCCAGGAACAAGGTTGCTGCACCATGTGGTAATTTGTATTTTTAGTTTTTACCCTATTTAACCCTGTGAGGTATTATTATTGCTATTTGTATATGAGTAACTTGAAGCTTTTAGACAGCCAAAAGCCTCACAACTTTTATATGACTGAAAAAGTACCAAACCTTTTTTTTAAAATTATGATAATATATGTATATCATATAATTTAACGTTTTAAGTATATACTTCATTGGCAGTAAATACACTGCTATGAATTCATCACCACTATCCATCTCTACAATGAAAACTCTGTACTGTTAAGCAATATTCCATGCTCCCTGTTTTCTTCTCCTAGCCATTGGCTAAGAGAATAATTCTTACTATTCTAGACATTTTGTATAAGTAGACTGAAATATTTCATGTCCCTTTGTGCCTGATTTGTTTTACTTACCATAATATTTTAATGTCTGCTCATATTATAGCATGTATCAAAATTTCATTCTTTTTAAAGGAAAAATAATATGCCATTGAATGTATGTATCATATTTTGTTTACCCATTCATTGCATAATGACTGTTTGGCCCACATCTTTTGAATGACAAAAATCTCTTAACCATGAAACCAAGGCCAATTGTTAATTTTTAGCACTGTTATGATGGCAGAATAGATTAAAGCTCAGACTTGCCCTTAGAATTTTATTGAATGATTCAAGGAATTGTGTAACCTCCCTTGCATAATTTAACCTTATATATAGTAAGTTTTCCAGACAAATAGTGTAAACTCAAGGGTTGGGGTATAGCTCAGTGATACAACATTTGCCTAGCATGTTTTAGGCTCTGGGTTTGATCTCCAGCACTGAAAGGGGGGTGAGATGGAGTGGGGAGAAAAAGGTCATCTAAGAGTACACTCACTCAGATTATCAAGGGTGGTAGAAAAAAATATATAGATAAATTGTATCTTTATAAAATTAACATTTATCCTAGAGATTTATTTTTTAAAGTTAAAAATCCATTTAGCAAAAGTGACCTTTAGTCTGATCACCAATTCTACTGTTGTGTACAGTTAGAAAATTTTCATGTTAAAGGAAGGTGAAGCTAGAACATAAACTTAGTCTATGGGCATTTACCAAGGACAGGATGACCTTGACCAAATTCAGACTCTTTCTGTACTTATTCATCTACAGAAGATGCCAACTCTGATGATTTTCCCACTTATGGCTTGGAAGGATTCTAATGACACATTGATTTTTCAGAAATTAAATTTTATGTTTTGGGGGCTGGAGACATAGCTCAGAGGCATAAGCACTGATCCTGTAAGCACAAGGACCAGAGTTCAATCCCCAGCCCCACATGCCATGCGGTCTCAGCCACAGATGAAAAAAAGAAATTCATGTTTTTAAAAACAACTATGTTTAATATAAATGACATGCAATGTGCATTTAGTATACAGCTTGATAAATTTTGGCATACATATAAACCCATTCGTCATTTTACATGTATATTGAAATATTTCAACATGATTATCGACCCTTATTTACACTTTTGGTTTCTCACACCAGAAAATCAGTGTGGTATTTACTCATGTGTGTCCGATTTATTTCACTTAAGGGTGTGGCCTCAAAGAGCATTCTTTTAGCTAGAAATGTCTCAAGTGTTTCCTTCTTTGTGGCAGAGTAGCACTACATTGTATAAAGAAAACCTCACGTCTTCTTTATTCATTCATTGGCTGGTGAACATTTACACTGCTTCCAAGATTTAGCTACTACAAACTGTACCACTGCAAACACCCATGCAGCACTATTACTGGAAAGCTTCTCCTGAAATGCTGTCATATCTTTGTCAAAAACTCAGTTGTGGGGCTCAGGTTTGGGGAGACAGATGGCTCAGCGGCATAAGTGCCTGCCTGGAAAGCATAATAAGGTCATGAGTTCAATCCCTGGTACTACAAAAAAAAAAAAAAAGAAAGAAATTACATGTATGTGGGGCCTACTTTGCCAGATTGAGTAATCTAATTGCCCATCTTTGTGGTAATATGATTCACTGTCTTGATTATTAAACTTTTATGAAATCTTGAAATCAGATAGTGGAAGATCAACTCTATTGTTTCTCAGTTGCTGTTGCTATTCAGATCTTTTGTGTCTCCATTTGAACTTTAGAATCAGTTTTTCAATTTTGACAATACAGGCTGCTGAATTTTTATTAGGATGCCAGACATTGTGTAGGCCAATCTGGAGAAAATCAACATCTTCACAATAATTCACCATTAACCCCATGAAAAGCTATGTCTCTTTTTTATATAGATTTTTAATGTTTTTCAAGGCTTCTTTTTGTTTGTTTGGAGGGACCAGGGATTGAACTCAGGGCCCTGCACTTGCCAGGGAGATGCTTATTCCACTGAGTCAACTCCCCGTCCCCTAATTTTTTTCAACAATGGTACATCATCTTAGTGTAATTTTGTCTTGTGTCTTTCATCAGGAAAGTATTTTGTATTTTTATACTTTCATAAATACCTTCTTTTTAAAAATTTGATCTTTCGGTGTTCGCCGCCGCCGATCTGCCGTCGCTCTCTACCGCCAGCGCCGCCTCTCGCCCGCCCAGCTCCAGCCAAAGGAGAAGGGGGTAAGGGAGGTCCCTGTGCCATGGCTCGCACCAAGCGGACTGCCCATAAATCCACCGGCGGTAAAGCGCCCAGGAAACGACTGGCTACAAAAGCCGCTCGGAAGAGCGCACCCTCTACTGGAGGGTGAAGAACCTCTTCGTTCCAGGCTTGGGACTGGGGCGCTCGGCGGAAGTTAGACGTTATCAGAAGTCCACTGAACTTGTGGTTCGCAAACTTCCTCTCCAGCGTCTGGTTCGAGAAATTGCTCAGGACTTCAACAGAGCTGCGCTTCCAGAGTGCAGCTATCGGTGCTTTGCAGCAGGCAAGTGAGGCCTTTCCGGTTGGCCTGTTTGAAGACACCAACTTGTGTGCCATCCACGCCAAACGTGTAACACGCCAAAAGATACCCAACTAGCACGCCACATACGTGGAGAACGTGCTTAAGGGTCCTCTATGGTGGGAAACATTTCATTTTCAAAATATTTTTTCCCTCTTCTTCCTGTTATTGGTTTTTTTTTTTTTTTTTTTTTTTTTTGAGACAGGGTCTCCCTATGCAGTTCAGGCTGGCCTTAAGCTCACTTTGTAGCTCAGGCTGGTCTCGAACTCATAACAATCCTCATGCCTCAGCCTCCTGAGTGCTAGGATCACAGGCATGCGCCACCACGCCCGGCTTTGTTATTGGTATTTTTGAAGGTTAGATTTTTTTGTTCTTTAGTTTTATTTTTCCCGTGGATTCAAAAGATACCTAAGTACATGACTGCAAGTGGAAAATAGGGGACAGAAATCAGGTATTGGCAGTTTAAATTTTTATCTTCATGCGGGATGTAAAGCATTAATGCAAGTCACAACTGTTTCGGTAAACAAGTTTCGGCACTTCGACTTTGTAACAATTATAAGTAAAAACATGTTAAATTTTTCTGAAAAATGCCAGCATTTGGATTTTTTTTTAAACAAGTAAATTTCTTATTGTCAGCAACTAAATGGTGATTGTAGCATTTTAATCATATAGTGGATTCCATCCAGTCACTATACTTTTCTGAGTTGTCTTACATGCTAGTACATGTTTTTAATGTTTTCCGTCTTTCTGTGCTATTCCTGTAAGTTTGCTATTAAAATACATTAAACTATAAAAAAAGTAAAAATAAAAATTTGACCTTTAAACTATATTAAGTCTGGAGATAGCTCAGCAGTCTAAATGCCTGCCTGACAAGTGAAAGGACCTGGGTTCGATCCCTTGTACTGCAGGCCATGCTGGCCCTGGAACCCTGGGTGTGCCATGCTGGCCACAGAAACCTTGTGCAGTGGCTCATATCTGTAATCCCAGTGCTGGGGGGTGGAGGCTGACACAAGAGGATAACTATGAGTCCAAGACCTTGTTCCAAATAAGTAAATAAAACATTAAAACAACATTTTTTAAAAGAAACCATATTAAATTATTTTTAACCATAGACATTAGGGTACCTGGGAATATGGCTATTCTAAATATGGAAATGTTTTAATGTCAGGAGTCTATAAAAGTTCTTAGATTTCCAATTTTTTTTATTAAAAAAATAAAGTGGTTTTATTAGCTAAACAATCCCTTTTTCATCATTATACCTCACCAAGGAAACTTGCTTCTCTAATTTTCTGATTAGGAAATTAATAAACTGTATACATTCTAGTTGGAATTTTAGAGCAAGGTTCTATTTCTCTGGTAAATAAAAACCAATTCAGGGACTGGGGATGCAGCTCAGAGGCACAAGGGCCTGGCTGGCAAGCACAAGGTCCTGAGTTCGATCCCTGAAACCAAAAAAGCGAACCAACTCAGTTTCCTACCATAATCTTCAAAGGAGCTTAACACATACTTGTTTCAAAGGGAGAAGAGGCGGGGATGGAGGCTTTTGGTAAGATGCTTTTCAGTAATTGGAGGAGTCAAAATCTTTTCTCAAAGTTTGCCTTAGCTACATAATTTCACTGAATTTCTTTGTGCTCACTACTTTGTATTTCAAAGAACCTTTAAAATGAGAGACACTTGCTAGGAAAATAAACTGCACTGTGAGACTGTGGTATTAAATGAAATAAATCAGAGACACAAGCTTACATATGGTTTCTCTTATATGAGAAATCAAAAATATAAATAAAGAGCAAATAAAGATAGAGAATAGGAACTAGGGAGATGGGTATTTTGCAAATGAGAAGCAGGTCAAGAGATAGAAGGAAAAGGGAGGGGAAGGAGGTGAAAAACTAAGAATAAACTAACACTAAATAAGATATACATGCACCACCTCTTCACGAGGAATGCAGTCATGATGTACTGCAGACATGGACTGATAAAAACTTAAAATGGAAAAAAAATTAATTAAATTTTGAAAAGAGAAATACTTTACAATGCTTAAATGGCAATGAGGGGAAGCCAGCAGAGATAGATTACAATTAAGGACAGGAAAAGCAGTAATCACGCCAGTTCTCTAGAGAACAGAAGAAAACAGAATCCAGAGTGCAAACAGGATGGAGGATAAAGTCACTTCTTCTGATAAAGTTGGAGGAATACGAGGTAGAGATACCGTGAGAGGCAGATGTGTTGGCATACCATGTACGGCTGAGTGATACAATGTATCTTTTGACTATAAATTTATTTACTTTTCCTCTCCCTAGTATCCTAGCCTAAACTTTTGCCAAGATGCTGGCTGGAGCTACAGTCATTGGAGGACTGCGTGGGGACAGGGCATGGCCTACCCACTGGGTACTTATCAGAAGGCCTTGGGTTCCCTTGTTGGCTGTTTGTAGGAGGCTTCAGGTCCTCACCATGCAGCCTATTCACACAACTACTTACTGTTAAAATGGTAATTGCTTTCTCCAATGCGGATTGACAAGAAATCAAAGCAGCTTTGGCATCTTTTGTGACCTAGCCCCTAGAGCCACATCATATCCCATTTGTCAGCAAGTTCAGCCAGCTATCAAGGAGAGGGGAATTAAGTTTCACTATGGGGTAGTAGTAGGAATTGAATCTAGGGCCTTCCTTGTGAGCTACACCCCCAGACCTGTTTATTTTTTATTTTGATATAGGGTTTCAGTAAGTCACTAAGATGTCTAGACTGGGCTGCTTCAACTTGGGATCTTTCTGCCTCAGCCTCCCAGAATGCTAGGATGCCAGGCACATGCCAGCACATCTGGGTAAGTGTCTCTTTCTTTCTTTCTTTCTTTCTTTCTTTCTTTCTTTCTTTCTTTCTTTCTTTCTTTCTTTCTTTCTTTCTTTCTTTCTTTCTTTCTTTCTTTCTTTCATCTTGTGGAACCGGGGATTGAACTCAGGCCCTTGCGCTTGCCAGGGAACCACTTATTCCACTGAGCCATCTCCCCTGCCCCTAAGTATCACTTCTTGAAGGGAAGAATTTCAAAGAATCTATGAGCACATTTTTAACATCACCATACTATTAGTATTATTTCCTTATGGTAATACAGAGATTGAAGCTTCATAAGAGAACCTCTTGGTTTAGTTCTCCAGAAATGCCTGCAACTTCCCACTTATCTCTTGGGAGGAGTCTGGCAAGGAATCTGGCCTGACAGGGACTATTTTGTGCCAGACATTACTTGCTCCTCTGGAAGTGGATTGGAAGCAGTTCGCACTCTGCTCTTCCTTCCCCTCCAAACAGGCTTTGGCTCAGCTAGGGTTTAAAATAGCTCAGTACCCTGCAATCATAAATGTTGTAGAGCTACAGGAAGAGAGAAAAAGCTTAAAGTGGGTATTATTTTCTCCCTCTGTGGTACACATAGCGATGGAAATGCTAAGTGGAACTGCCTCAAAATGTTCCTACACAGCCCCTGGATTTGTCCAATCTGAGGTCAGCATTCCATAAAACCTACAAGAACACAGTCACTTACATTTGTATAACAAATTTCTTATGTCATCAAAATTCAGATTATAACACTTGTCTGAGTTGCCCATGTTGCTAATACATTCAAACTATTAAATTTCTGACTTATAAAGATGCATGAAAGACGGATCTGCAGAACCCTAAGAGCCAATCAAAATTATACAGCTTCCAAAGATATCTACACCCGGCAAGTAGTTTAAGCAGTGGGAGCCCTGGGCTGACTGTAGGGCTGCCTTAGCTGAGAGTCTGAAGGGAAATGAGCACAATACGAGAAGGAATCAAATTCCGACCTTTCTTCAGATGCCCATTGTCTGCTCTATCAAAGACATTCGATCCTGACATAGTGAAGACTATTGAGTTTCAATAAAATCTCTTCTTTGCTTTCTTCTACCTCATCCGCAGACTGTTGACATTTTCTTTTATTGCAGCACTGATGTTTTTCTTTTACACTGGAGATTTTAGCGCTGATGTTGTAATTACTTATCACACAGCTGGCCCTGTTTGTGATGTTCTTGTGAATGTCCTTTCATTTTCCTGATGGTCCTGTGATCCAATCTACAACCCATTTAAGAAACAACACATTTCGTGTGCCAATTTATGGAGTTCCATTTCAGCTTCATTAATATTGATGCTGTCTGCCTCTTTGCTTATTTCAGAAGATTCTTTGAAATTAATCTCCAGAATTTGCTGTGATTTGTTGCTGTTTTGTGCGACAGCCCCACTACCGCTTGTCTCTCGTTAATTTTGTTTTTCTTTATTTTTATGCGTCTGCTATGACTGTTCTCCCACTTGTCCTGCTGGTGTGTGTCAGGTCTTTTATGGAATCCTGGTTTTGTCTCTGCCTTTCACTGTGATTTTCCATCATTAGGAACCTCTTGAATAAAAATGTAGCCCTTGTTTCTGACAGAGTCCATGTTCCTTTTCTTTCTGTGTGATTTTCCATCATTATGGTTCTTAAATTTCTTGAATAATGATATATACTATGAACAAATGGACAGAGCAATAATGGCTTCATCCGTGCTTTTCTAAAATGCATCTGTGGCTTGGGAAACAACACAGTGCCACAGCAGAATCTACTATGTATGTAAAAGAATTCTTAAATGGATTTTGTGGTCTGTTGGGGACAATCTCACTCCCAGCATCTGCTTGTTATAATGTCTGCTCCAGCGTAAGGGTCACCAGTGGTCTGAGTGTCTTTTAGGAATACAGGTGCTGTTTTCAAAGGTAGCCAACATGGTCTTGACCAGGGATGCTAAGCTGGAAATTGCACTAATTTTACAAAGTGAAATAGATGAAGCCACGCTTTGCTAATTTGAGACCGTTTGCCCGCTGGAATGAGTCATTTCACTAAGCACTTCTGAATAAAATAATTTCATGCTTCCAGTTACAAAGAAGCAAGAAAGCATCATGGGTGGTATGGTAGTATTCAAATCTAACAACTGCAATTGACTAAGTCAATAAATGCCATGACACGAGTGTAAAGCTGAAATGTTGGTCGTCCAACCATTGCTATAAAAATAAGGCAAGGAAGTATTGCTAAAATAAGACATGTGGAAGGTACTGTTCACTATTATTTGAAAATTACACCTCCTTCATGTTCAGAACACCAATTACCCAAGGGAGAACTCAGAATCTGCTCAAGTTTGCTCTTTGGAAATGCTCTCCATAAACTACCAGCACCTGTAGCCATCTGATATTTCAGAGGATTTTACAAATCTGTGATGCTCAGGTAATTACAAAGTTAAGCAAAAGATACTTAGTAGTTTCCCTCAGAAGAAAATCACTGTGACTGGAGTTTGAACCGAGAAATTAGAAAATTCAAAATCTTCAGTTTATTGTTAATGCAATCATGCATTGTTTAAAGGCAAGAATTCTCTGAGAAATGCATTGTGAGGCAGTATTATTATGTGGACATGATAAAGTATATTCCCCCAAATCTAGATCCTATAGCCTACGACATACATGCCTATGCTATATGGTTTGTGCATATGGGATAGCCTGTGGCTCTCAGGGCTGTGGTTTTTAAAAAAAAAGTAACAAAAGAACAATCAAACACAAGAGAGATAATATAGTTCAGAGAGGGGGAAAACGCCAGAGGTAGGGGTCATGGCCAGTGTGAGCTGGCCTACTCTTCTACAGGGAAGTTTTTAAGTAGGAGAACATTCTAAAACAGACTCCTATTTGCAAACATTGCGTTGTTTCCCTAGTGTGAGAAGCTGAAAGAAAGAGTATATCAGATCCAAAGTGGGCAGTAGCTATTTTTGAGAAGTGGGAAGACAATGTTCAAAATGAAAGCAAAACTGGCTGCTTAGGCAGGTGCAGGGACTGGGGTTTGATTCCTGCTACCACATGCTGCTCTGGCCCTGAGCCCCGGGCGCGCTGAGCTAGCCAGAAACTGGATGTAGTGGTGTACACCTGTGATCCCAGCAGCGGGGAGGCTGAAAACAGGAGGATCATTAGGAGTCCACGCTGCAGAGTGAGACACTGTACAAAATATATAAATTTTAAAAAGAAAGAGAAATGGGATGGGGGAAAGGAGAAAAGAAGGAAGGGAAAGGAAAATATATATATGTGTGTGTACATACAGGATAGTTAAGCTAGTTATATTACTAATTTCTATTAGTTTATTCAAAAGAAAGGTTTGTGCTTACATTTTCATGCCTTTATCTTGAAATCTGAGCAACTTTTCTGAAGATAATCATATGCAATGTATTAATCACTGTTGCTCTCCTGTTAGCCTGTTTTGAAATTTTGTATCACTGTTTATGTTGTTTTTTTTCTTTAAAATAAGCAAACAAAATAACTAAAAGTATGCAATAATAAGTACATAGAGCAGGACTATACTAGTTCATTATCTTTATCTTTACTGCATGAATAACATACAGTACATAACTGAAGCTGGGCGTGGTGGCGCAGGCCTGTAATCCCAGCACTCAGGAGGCTGAAGCAGGAGGATTGTGGTAAGTTCGAGACCAGCCTGAGCTACAAAGTGAGCTTAAGGCCAGCCTGAACTGCATAGTGAGACCCTGTCTCAAAAAAAGACTAAATAAATAAATAAGTACGTAACTGAATGAACTATAGTTCTATACAAATGGTAGCACAGTAAGTTTGTTTACACCAGCATCAGCATAACCATGTGAGTAATTCTTTGTCCTGTTATGTTAATAGTAGGGTTTTTTTTTTTTTTCACTCTGTTGTAATAATAGAGGACGGCTGGCACACGTACATTCCATCACTGGCCCAGGGGGCTCGCTGGTTATCTCATTGTTTAAAGTACCTGTTTTTAGCCGGGCGTGGTGGCGCAGGCCTGTAATCCCAGCACTCAGGAGGCTGAGGCAGGAGGATTGTTGTGAGTTCGAGACCAGCCTGAGCTACAAAGTGAGCTTAAGGCCAGCCTGAACTGCATAGTGAGACCCTGTCTCAAAAAGACAAAAAAAATAAAAAAATAAAAAAATAAAGTACCTGTTTTTGGGCAAACTCAGTCAGGCGCAGGGGACTGTGGTTTGATCCCCAGCTTCACAAGCCACACCAGACCTGCCCTTAAAACAGCCTGAGCTACCCCCTAAAAAAAGAAAACCTTCTCCATCACTGGCCCAAATGTTGCTATGCAGCTCAGGATCACACTGTGCTACAGTATTTCATTGAATTATATCAGTTTCTTTATTAATTCTTTCCACATTTTTAAACAGAAGCAAAAATGTGTATAGAATTAAAGAGACAAGCAGAAAAACCCTAGATCTCTATTTCACACAACACACACACACACACACACACACACACACACACACACAAAATAAAGATACATGAAAGACCAAAATGTAGGAGATAAAAATATAAAAAAAATTTTAGAAGAAAATGAAAGGGTAAATCTTCATGCTCTTCAATTATCAATGGTTTCTTTGGTTCTTAGTTTTGACACATAAATTAGGCTCCACCAAAATTAAAATTTATAAGCTGAGCAGGGTGGTGCTCACCTATAATCCCAGTATTTGGGAATCTGAGATAAGAAGAGTATCATAAGTTCAAGGCCAGCCTGGGTTACAAGTGAGTTCAAGGCCAGCTTGAACTACATAATAAGACTCTGATAGTCTAAGTGCCTGCCTAGTCAAGCACAAGGACCCGGGTTCAATCCCTGATACCATATGCCATTCAGGTCACCTCAAGTGTGCAGAGCCAGCCACCAAAACCAGGCATAGTGGTACACACCTGTAATCCCAGTGCTAAGGAGGCTAAAATAGGAGAATCACTACAAGTGTGAGCTGCATAGTGAGACCCTGTATGAAACACATAATTTTTTTTTTTTTTTTTTTTGTCTTTTTGAGACAGGGTCTCACTATGCAGTTCAGGCTGGCCTTAAGCTCACTTTGTAGCTCAGGCTGGTCTCGAACTCACAACAATCCTCCTGCCTCAGCCTCCCAAGTGCTGGGATTACAGGCATGTGCCACCATGCCCGGCTGAAACACATAAATTTTTTTAAAAATTAAATTATGATTCTTTCTAGGACATTAGCAAACCAAGCCTGGTGGCACATGCCTGTCCTCACACTTGGGAGGCTGAAGTAAGAGGCTCATAACAGGTCAAGTAACTTTGGCTAAAGGATGATTTACAGGCTAGCCTGAACTCTATAGCAAGGCCTTGTCTCAATTAAAGTGAAAGGACAACCCACTGAAGAGAAGAAACAGGAGCTACAGATATGTCCACTAGAGATCTAGAATACAGAATTCATAATAAATGCAGTGTTCAATAATAAAAAGAAATTCAATTTTAAAATAGGCAAAGAATCTGAATAGATATTTCACCAAAGAAGTTCCATGAGCAGCTAATAAGCATATAAACAATGCTCAACATTATTAGTTACTAGAAAAGTTCAAATCAAAACTACAGTCAAGTGGTTGAGGAGATGGGTCAGGAGAATAAGTGCTTCCCTGTCAAGTGCAAGAGTCAGAGTTCAATCCCTGGTTCTGCCAAAAAAAGAAAAAAAAAAAAAGCTACAATCAGATATCACAAGGATTGCTAGAATTAAAAAAAAAAAAATACATAATAACATATGTTGTTTAAAATGTGGAGAGGGCTGGCCAGAGAGCTCAGCGGATGAAAGCGCCTGCTTTGGCAAAGCCAAAGGGCTTCATCCCCAGGCCTGCCGTGCCAGCACCCCCTCCAGGGTGCACTGAGATGGCCATTGAGACTGGGCTTGGTGGTGAGCGTTTGTAATTCCAGCGCTTGGGAGGCTGAAAACAGGAGAACCATTATGAGTCCAATCTATGTATTGAGACCCTGTATACCCTGTAGACCCTGCCCTAAATTCAAATAAATAAATAAATAAAATGTGGAGAAACTGAAACCCTCAAAAGTTGATAACGGGAATGAAAAAAGTGCAACAGCTTTCAAAACAGTCTAGCAATTTCTCTAATACATTTACCATATGACCCAGCAATTCTACCCTTATATATATACTTAAGAAAATTGAAAACATACATTCACATTAATGTAACAGCATTATTCAAAATGGACAAAAGCAAAACAACCCATACGTCCATCAACTGACAAATGGATAAACAAAATGCGGTATATCCATGCAGTGGAATGTTATTCAGCCATCAAAAAGAATAAGTTACTGCTTCATATTATGCCATTCATGAGCCTTAAAAACAATATTTTATTTTATTTTATTTTTGAAAAAAACAATATTTTAAGTGAAAAAAGAAAGTCACAAAAGCCATAGAATGATGACATTTACATGAAATGTCCAAAATGGGCCTTATTTCTGCCAGGGAGATAGCTCAGTGGTTTAAGTACCTGCCTGGTAAGTGCAAGATCCTGAGTTTGATCCCTGTACCAGAAACAACAACAACAACAACAAAATGGGCCTTAGATACAGAAAGTACCACTGTAGTGGTTGCTAAACTTCAGGGATGGGAAAATGGGAGTTACTACCAATGGCTACAGAGTTCCACTTTGGGGTGATAAAAATGTTCTGGAATTATGTGGTGGTATGGTTGTAGTGGTTTTACCAAAGCCCACTGAATTGCAAACTTTAGGAGGCTGTATTTTACAATTTAAAATTTTTTTAAATTATTCATCAATGTTCTTTAGAGGAAGAATAAAGAGGTAGAAAAGGAGGAGAAGGAGGCAGCAGGGACTCCAGCCTGGAAGTGTCTTTGTCAATCAGAGTATCTTGAGGGCTAAAATGCTCTATTAATATTAATAATACATTTTTAATTGAAGTGTTGAATAGAAGTGATTATTGAAACCTGGAAAACGTTAGCAGACTTGGGCACAGAGTGTATATCTGTGCGTGTAGGTCAGATTTCCATTGTTCCCATGAGCACAGGGGTAACACTTGGGAAAGAAACCACTCCCGCTATCTACATGCTGGGCACTACATTTTGGGTGTTTCATCTGCATATTTTGACGGGTACAACTCGACCTCTTTCTCAACAGGATCCATGATGCCAAACACCTCCGAACCTACCTTACTGCATAGTCAATAAATATTTGTAGAGTTGTGAGCTAAGACGCGGTCACAGGCCTGTCTACACAGCAGTCGGCTCCAGCCATTGCTCAAAACAACAAATCCTGCGGGGGAAAGTTGCCATTTCTCGTCTTGAATTTTTTTTTAATCACTAAATTCTGATCAGGTGTGAACAAAGATGTTTACCTGAAATAACCAGACTCATAGATTAATTTTTGAGAGCTTTTAGACCTAAAGTATATTCCAAATCAGACATGAGGACTCAGAAAGTGGCAAATGCTCCCACTTAACCACTCTTTGAAGTCCCCAGCAGGGTTCCCAATTACTCCATGCTACATTCCTTTCTTTCTGCTCTCAACAGGCAAGACCAGAATAATTTCTGGTGAGCAGCTGAATTCTAGGGCTACCCTCTCGGCTCGTGGCTCTTGGCAGCGGGCCACAGATTCCTGATCAACACCCGCTGGGCCAACCACCAACGCAGTTAGCTGTCCGTCATGAGGTCCTCCGCACTTCACCTCCACGTCTGAAAGCTTGACAGTGGGCTTCCTAAAGTACTGCTAGCCTACCGGCCTTTTTGTGCCCACTGTGACTCCTAGGTCACCTTCCCACCAACACAGATTTGTTCTCTGAGGGAACAAAGTATGG
This sequence comes from Ctenomys sociabilis, assembly GCA_004027165.1. Classification (NCBI taxonomy): domain Eukaryota; kingdom Metazoa; phylum Chordata; class Mammalia; order Rodentia; family Ctenomyidae; genus Ctenomys; species Ctenomys sociabilis. The sequence goes on from PVKA01034209.1 coordinate 21,211, forward strand.
GGAGACTCTGAACGCTAGAGTGATTTACATGACACTGGGCCTTTCATCTACCACAAAATAGACTGCGGAGGCCCAGCAGCAAATTGCCGTCTTATGTGGCACTTCAAAGAGGACAGGATAGTTGGGTGCAACTTCCAGAAATTCAGCCAAATTAATTTGTAGTATTCACCCATCATCAAATAGATTTCTGGAATCATATGCTTCCTGGATATAATCTTTCTGACAGTAGAAATAGAAAATGTGCAGGGAGCAATATATATTCATTATTCTTTAAAAGGAAAGGCCTGCTGGGACAGGAAGGGATGTGGAACAGCTGTTTTCTTCCCAGTTGTACACATAAAAGAATCCTGCATATGAAACACCTGTAGAGCTTGGATTATCTAATATGTGTACCACAGGTCCACTGCCTAGAATATTGCTTATCCTATCCTGAGTCCAAGGAAACATTTATAACACATGAAAGGACACCATCTGTAAGTCTGGATTTGACCACCTGGCATCTGAACGCACTGGGTAGCCCTGACAGCCCTGACGTCTCATTGTTGACGCTGCTCATGGGAGAGTGAATTAGTTTCCTCTAACCAATAGAGTGAAGCTGGACTGGAAAGAGGTCTGTGCTAGTACATCCTGTTTTTAAAAATTTTCACTATGCAAGAGAAAAATTTTAACTATTTAAGAGTATTTTTCATAAACCAAAAAAAGGCTATTGTTTTCCTTCAAAGAAACTAAATCATCTAATGAAAAAGACCAGAGAGAAAGATGACCCAGCCTTCCCCAAAGGGACAAAACTGGCTTATTTTATCTTTGTGCTACGCAGATGGGGAGAAAGTTTTAAAAAAGAAAGAAAAAAGAAGAAGGAAAGGAAAACCACCTGAACGCTTGGTCCATGCTACTATTTGAAGGCAAAGAGAAGAAGGTTCATGTGCTTAATCATAGTGACCTGCCCATGGGTAACTGTGTACAATAAATAATTTTTTTCTAGTCTGACTAGGGGATCAACTCTTTGTCCCAGGAGGAAAATACAGGAAATTTCCTTTTCCTTTCCAGAACTTACAGAACTAAATTCCTGACCTCAAAGCTATCAGTAGGCCTTTGACTGGCTTTGGCCAGCATGGCATCTTCTATGCCTTGCTGCTTCCCACTCTGAGTTAGATACGTGGCGAAACCACCCAGCCTATGAGCCAGAAATGACAGAGTTTGCTGGCTCTTCCAGGCACACTCTACTGGTCCTCACCCCAGGATGTTGCACTCCCTACCCCAAACAGGGGCCCTAGCTGCCTGGTCTCTTGAGTTCCATCTCAAGAGAAGAAAGGATGAAAATTTTTCTCTGGTTTCAAAACTTTTGGAATTCTATGTGTAAGTCTAATCCATTTTGATTTTTTGGGGGGCGTCTGGCCTAAGAAAAAAGTCCAAAATTCATTCTTTGGCACATGCATTTCAACTTTTCCCCACATAGCTTATTGCTGAGGCTGTCCTTTACCCCACTGTCTACCCTTGGTACTGTATGTGTGGGCAGGAAAGTGCAGGGGCCTGAACTAGGCTCCATCCACACTAAGCTAGTGCTCTACCCCGTCTATCCTCACACTCCACTGAAAGATCAGTTGACTATGCATGGATCTATTCCTGGGCTCTGTATCTGCTGTTCTGTATCTTATCTGTGTGTGTCTCTGGTCTGTGTGTTGTCTTTATAAAAGAATTTGAAATCAGGATCTGTACTGCATCCAGCTTTGGTCTTCTTGTCCAAGATTGTCTCAGCTGTTGAACCTGGAGGTTTTTGTTCTATTCCTTTTTTTTTTTTTTTTTGAAAGAAAACATTTATTGAATCAAAATCAATACTTTCTTCTTAATATCTACAAGCCAACACTGAATTCACTTTATTCAAGAATGAACACAATGTACAAAAAAAGTATGTTTATATTATAAAAATATGTCAACTTTATCTTTAGGGTGCTGAGCCGAAGTCATTTTAAACAAAATCAAGGCCAACCGCCCTCACCCAGGAACCCGCCCTCGCCTTCCTCGAAGAGGAAGCCGGGCCCTGCCAGCCCCGCCTGCGCTTCTGTCAGCGGCTGTTAGCGTCTATTTCAGCAAAGCGGTTAACAGGAGAAGGAATTCTGAGAGTCAAACCCTTAGTTTAATCAGCTTCAACTTAAAGCTGAGAGCCATCACCCTGGGCAGCCAGGCGCTCCACTCCCAGGACTCTGGGCTTGCAACACGCACGCCTGCTGCGCACTCTTCAGGGACTGGGAAAACAAAAACTGTCAGGAGCGGGGCGAGGGACGCGGCTCTCCTACGGCTGTCTAAGGAGTTCTGGGACAAAAGCCACACTCGGCCTGGACTCAAACGCGCCCACCATGTGCGCGTCGCCACTGAAGGCCCTGCGATGGCAGAGTACAAGGCTCGGGTCCTCTGGTACCCGACCTGCTAGGTAAATCAAGTTCAAAAATGCTGTTT
>PVKA01034210.1:0-23662 GCA_004027165.1 Ctenomys sociabilis
TTGGAGAGGAGGGAGACCATCTGCACAAATCTCATTTGTTTCTTTTAATTCAAGAACAATTATCAGGATTGTGTTATTATTCCTACTTATATTGTTTAAAAACTACTAAATATTACTTAAAGTAAATTAATTGAAAGACCACCTTTCTAAGAAGAATTTTGCCTCCTCTCTGATCCTGACCTTCAGGAAATCTCTTCTGTAAGCCACAGTTTAGGAAATTTAAGGATGGAAAAACTCCCAACATCCAGGCATTCTGTCTGAGCTGTGCAATGACTGGGCAGAAACTGGAGGGGGATCAGGTGACACAGATGGGGAGGAAGCCCCACCAGGACACAGTCAGGGTCTCCAGGTCAGGGCCAGGCACCCACAGGGCTCCACACACTGCCTGGGTGATCCAGCCTGACACCCTGACATTCTGCTGAGGAGCTGCCATTGTCTATGGAAGTAAGAATAACAAGAAAAGCAGTTCATAGTCTAAACTACATCCTGGCCCCAAGATGACTATTGTTGTTACTGTTGTTTAAAAAATCCTCTTGTCTGAAATTCCACAATTTGGACAATGGCCGAGGGGGCTTACAAGGTCCTCCTTTGTGATACGAAATTTCTGTGGTCCTGCGTTATCAAAGTTGGGAGGCCAAATTCCTAACACAGGTCTCAGTGACCTCTCAGAGAAGCTTCTACCTCGTCTAGCAGAGAGGCCAAGAAATGGGATGTTTATACTGAGAATCGTTGCTGCTGTTATGAAACAATGTGAAAACCCCAAGAAAAAAGAAATGTGCTCACTATGCCTCTACTCCAATATTTTTTTTTTTTTTTTTTTTTGTATTTTTGAGACAGAGTCTCACTATGCAGCTCAGGCTGCCCTTGAGCTCATTTTGTAGCTCACGCTAGTCTCGAACTCACAACAATCCCCCTGCCTCAGCCTCCCAAGTGCTGGGATTACAGACCTGCGCCACTACGCCCAGCCCTCTACTCCAATATTATCATTTTTAATTCTCAGTGGTTCTTCTTCAACTCCAGAGATTTTTTTTTTTTTTTTGCTGAAAAGAACATGTACTATTTCTAAAATGAAACTACTGGTACCTGACAGAGCAGGTAGTTTTCAGTCCTGTGCCTCTAGCCAGGGACAGAAACTTTACAAAAGAAGTGACAGAGAAGTGCAAAGAGCACAGAGGGTCACACATAGCTTCTGGTCTAGAAGTGACACTTGACATTCCCATGTGCTCAGAGGACCAGCATCCAACTGGCTTCTGGCCTGTGGTGACCTCTGCAGGGTCAGGGAGCTGCCACTCACTCCTGCTGGTAATAGGCCAGAAGATTAAAGCTGTATGCCAGAGCACATAGAACTGGGGACCCAGGGCACAGGACAGCTTGTTCCAGGCAACAGGAGGCGTCAGAGACGACCAAGGCTGAGGAAACGAAGGGCTCACCCTTCATCAGACCTGCTAGTCCAAAAGGAGTCAGGTTCCCCACTGCATTCACTGGGTGCCCTATCCAATTCCTGGCACTACCAGGGACAAACTGATCCTTCTGATGAATCACTTTCCCTCTCTCTATCTCAGCCACTCAGAAATAAAAATCCACTTGAAAAATCCATTCCTATCAGGAGGAGCATAAAGGGGTTTCAAAGGTCAAGGCAACATTTCTCTGAAACTATAGATACAAGAATTTACTATGTAATTCAATCAGGATTTCTTCCTTTTTTTGCCCCTCCACTTTAAGCAGTATTTGGGATTGAACTCAGGCCTTGCTCATGCTTATTAGCAAATGCCCTACTACTGAGGTACACCCCAGTCCTTTCATTTTATATTTAATTTTTTGAGATGGAGTTTTACTAAACTCCCAAGGCTGGTCTCAAATTTGTGATCCTCCTCCCTCCATCCCCAGGTAGCTGGGTTTACAGGTGTGTGTCACCTTCCCTCACTTATTTTATTAATATTCTTTTAGTTCTGTACAACAGTACAACACACAATCTACTCCAGCCTTGGGGAGCTGTTTCTGTTGCTGGACCCTGCAGGCGGGGGCTAGTTCCACCAGCACGCTGCCCCTGACACAGGGGCACCTGTGTCTGACTCATCCTGGCTCTGGCTCCACAGAAGCCAGCATCCAGGGCCCATGTTCGGGGCAAGCCAGTTTCTCTTTTCCTCACCACTATTCCATTCAGGAAAACTGAAAGGTGCAGTGAGACCAGGCATAGAGCACTGGATTCTAGACAATATGCTATGCTCATGAGGCCCGCAGAGCCGAAGTTCTCCACTCAGAGATCTCAAGGCTTAGGCTGAGGATGAGCATTGCTGGCAGACTGACTCAGAGCTTAAGTCTCAAACACAAGCACTTCTTGCAGCAGGTGCAGCGCGGGTGGCAACCTCTCTTCTGTGTAGGAGCTGAGCTTGTAAATTTCCTGCCTGACCATCAAGCAACAGCATCTATTTCATCACCCAGATTTCTGGAGCTCTCATCCATCTTCTTTGTGCCTCACTGCCCCAAAGGACACAAAATACTTTATTTCAAGTTTTGAAAATTTATTTCAGTGAGCTTGACAATAAGCTTGAAGGTTTGATAATGGAAACATGGGCCCCTGTATAAGTATTACTGTTAATGATAGCCATAGTGCTACTAACACATTTTCTTTCTCAAACTCCCCTGAAAGATGGTCTTCTCATTCGATTTCTGTTTTATTTTTTGAAACAGTCTTTCTCTGTCATTTAGGCTGCCTTGAACTCACTATGTAGCCTAAGTTGGCCTTGAACTCATGGTGATCCACCTGCCTCAACCTCCAGAGTGCTGGGACTACAGGTGTGTGCTACTGCACCTGGCAGTCTCATTTAATAGTTGAAAAAAAATCAGAGGCAAAGAAATGTTCAGGGCCACATGTGGTGACACATGCCTATAAGCCCAGCTACTCAGGAGAGTGAGGCAGGAGGAAGATCACAAATTAGAGACTAGATCTGGCAACTTAATAAGATCCTGGCTCAAAATTTTTCAAAAAGGGGAGCTGAGTTGGGCATGACTGGGTACATCTATAAACTCAGCACTCAGGAGGCTGAGACAGGAGGATCACAGTTTGAGGCCAGCCTGAGCTACATAATGAGTCCAAAGTCAGCCTGAATTACACAGTGACACCTTGTTTCAAAAGAAAAAAAGTGGGTAGAGGACTGGGAATGTTGCTAGGCAATCCCTGGGCACAACCCCCAATATCCACCCCATCCCCTAGAAAAGTTCAATAATTTGTCTAAGACCAAACTGTTGGTGACAGGAAAGGCAGGATGCAGGCTCAAGGCAGCCTGTCTGCAGACGGGGCGCAGCACTGTGGAATTAGACACTGAGAGGGAGTGAGAGCCCTGTGGGAAAGACAGCTAAGGAAGAACCACCCAATTTTATGGAAAGAAGAGCAGTGTTCTGAAGACCCGCCTGTCACGGGTTGGGGCCTCTTGATATGTTCTAGTGAGCTCACGGTGTGTCAGTAGCCAGTCTGCCGAGGAGCCCCACGGTGACTTAGCTCACTGCCTGGGTGACTGTGCTTGTGCCATGAGGTTGTCACAGGCAGAAGACACTGCGTTCTCCTCCCAGTGAGCCCAGCCTGACGAGTGCTCCCCCGGGCCTCACCCACAGGGCAGCCTGTGCTGGCCCACCCACTTGGCTGTTTACCTTCGTTGGCACCTACACCAACAGGTACCTTTCCCACTGGCAGCTGCTCAGTTTCACTTCCTGGTTGACACCCAGACAACCCCCAAAACAACAAAGACTCACTTCTTCTGGAGCCTGTGCTCCCCTATTTCATTCCTCACATTTTGTTGTGCAGCCATAGCAGAAAAGAATCTGCTGGGTCACTGACACCATCTCTTTCCTAGAGGTTTAATAAACTCCGGCCGCAGACATTTATTTGCCAATACTACCTCTGAGTATTAGGTTCTATGCTGGGTGATGGAGACGAGGCAGCAAAGGAGTCATGATATCGGCCCTACAGGAACTCCAGATGCTGAAAAAAACAGCCAGCACAGGCCAAGAGGTCAACTGAGGAAAGCGCTGGGGCCTAGGGCCACCTCTGCACCACCTCAGAGGAAAGGATGGGCCAAACAAAGAAGGGTCTTCATGGAGGCAGGAAGTCTGTGGTCCCTCACTGCGCTCTAGGAACTCTGGGTTCAACACTAGAGGATGGTTCTGGGTCCAGAGATGGACTTGTCCTACCCAATGTGGTAGCCTGGCCACATGTGGCTTCTTAAATTTGATTTTAAATTAAAAACTCAGTTTCTTGGTCACATTAGTGACTGCTCTGTTGGACTATGCAGATATGGGATGTTTTGTTACAGAAAGCCCTGATGGACAGAGCCTGGGAAAGGTTCACAGATCCAGTTTCTAAAACTAGCTATTCTCGGGGCCAGGAAGATAGTTCAGTAGAATAAGTGCTTGCCTGGCAAGTGCAAGGTCCTGAGTTCAATCCCTGTACCATAAAACAAAACAAAACAGCCATTTTCCTTAGCAGTCACCAGTTTTTTGTTCGTTCATCTGTTTGTTTCGAGACAGGGTCTCACTATGTAGCTCAGGGTGGCCTTGACTTCACTATGTAGTCCCTGTGCGTTAGTTTCTCCAAGTGCTGGAATTACAGGTGTGCACCGTCACACCCAGCTCAGTCACCTCTGAGTTAACAGGCTCTACCTTTCTGTACCTCAATTTTCTCTTCTTGGGGATACTTGCCTCAAAGATGAAGATAAAATTAGCTTTTGGATGTGACACTCTTAGAGGCCAAGAATAGAGTAAGTACTCAATAAATAAATGGTACTCAAGTTTCTTATCAGCACTAGTCACAGCAACATAGCGTAGACGCTGCACCTCGTTCCCACTGCGGCCTATGCAGGAGATGCCCACTGGATACCTACCAACTCCTCTCACCCTGGCTGTGTCATGCAGGGCCAGGCTAACACCAAGCTGCCACCCGCAGGGAGCACTGGAATACTCACATCTGTAGAGATGATTCCACACAGGGAAGAAGGCCATGTAAAGGGCCACGTCCCCCACTGTTGGATAGGACTTGAAGATGGAGATGATGGCAATCTGGATGAACATGAAGAAGATGGGGTGCTCCCTAGTGAGGAGTAGGGGAGACAGACAGAAAAAGATCAGCCAGATACCAGGCCCATCCCAGAGACTACTGACTCCACCCCTTGAACCAAAAAATACTCCTCAGGGCATTTCAGGTATGGGCTGGTGTGCTACCAAGAAGACAGGGTCTAGCTAGGCCCCAGAGGCACAACAGAAAACTGCAGGGACCCAGAGATGCCCAGAAGAGGTGAAGAGGACTTGAAAATCAGTAGAGAACCAACCAGATACATTTCCTATTACTGCCACTACCTGCCTCTAGCAGCTCTGGACCTTTCCCCCAGAAGCCAGGGAGGAAGAAAATAAACAAAGTCAGCTTATTACCAGGATGAAATAAATGCTTGTAAGAGCCAGCAGGCAGCCTCTTTCACCAGAGGCCCCAATGACAACAGGTCCCAGGACAGGAAGTGCCTCCTGGCTAGTGCTCTGCTCGTTATATAGTATAGTATAATATATATAGTATAGTAATTAAATCTGCAGGCCCTTAATGTCCAGAAAGAAAATTGAGGTACAGGCTATTACTTCAGCTTGTAAGGGCTGGAATTCTTCTTACATTAACTAATAAGAGTTTAAGTTATGATTTTAAATTAATAATAGCTGGGCTATAGCTCAGCAGCACAGTGCCTGCCTGGCAAGCATAGGTTCTGAGTTCGATTCTCAGTAACAATAAAAAAAAGAAAAAGAGAAAGAAAAGAATAAACTAATACCAAATGAAGGCAACAGCAACAACCTCCTGAACTCTGCCAAATTCGGGGCAAAATCTCTTCTGCACAATCATCTCAAGTGATTGTCACAAAGCTCAATTAGCCCTCCAGGCAGGCAATTCTGTCCTCCATCCTTCATAGATCATCTATAGTCTTCCTAGTGATACTAAACACATGCACGCAGCCCACTTCTGCACACAGCTCAAGAAGATTTGCTTCTGAGGTCTAGCTTCTCTGAAGCCAGGATAGTGAACCACATCCAGGGCCACTGTAAGTTCCTCCCTCAGGAGCTTGGCCTAACACAAAAGGATGAGCCAGTAGAGATTCTGGACCCATGTCGGAATTCCAGTTCTGGGGCTCACAAGCTGCATGGCTCTGGAAAAACTGTTCTACCTCTCTAAACATCAATTTGCTCAAGTCTAAAACGGGGGTGGTGAAAATAAGATTATGCCAGTCTGCACAAATTTCTGGTATGACTATGTTTCAGGCAGCCTAAAAAGGTGACTGGGCTGGAGAAGGCTCCCCACATTTTAGCCCTCTCCTAGTGCAGAGGAGAACAGATAATGCCTCTTGAGAGAAATGGATCAGAACATTATTTGGTAGAGCTGTGGGTGGCCGTCCTCTCAGCTAATCCATCTTGAGTCCCCTCACATAGTCATTGGGCTGCTGATAGAGGACATTCAATCACATCCACTTCTTTCAAAGACATCCTCCCTACAATTTCTGCCCTTGCCAAAATCATGGGGGTGGGGACATGTGAGGATATGCCTTAGTAGCATGCTGCCTGCCTGCAAAGAGCAAGGTCCTAAGTTCTATTCCCCATACCAAAAAAAAAAAAAAAAAAAAAAGAAAAAAAAATTGTGAGTGAGCTTGGCAGCAGCCTGTGTACAAGCATCTCAGAGTAAGGCCAGGAAGAAAAGCCCAGGGCCCCAGAGCTGGTGTGTGCCTCTCAGCTGTTAGTTTTGGCCACAGGCACCCGGGGCAGCCCAGCAGGGCTCCTCAGCCAAAGATGTCATAAACCTGACAGCAAGTGCAGCCATTAAAAGAGTACTTGTAAGGGCATCGGGGGACCAAGAGACAAAGCAACTCACTTTAGCTTGATGGCCAAGGGGATAGTGTAGAAGAAGACGTTGATCTGAAACACGCAGACAAAGAAGAGGCTGAAGTGCTCAAACATCTCTGCAAAGAAGTACCAGAAAAGACCAATGTTTGGGGTGAGATCTGGAACAGAAAGTCTGGAATTAAGAAAACACAGGGAGAAAAGAAAGAGTTATAAATGGCATGCTTTGCTTTAATTTTCTCTTGAGGACTTGGGGGTCATTGCTGGGCAGCCAAGGAAGACTCGCTCACTACAGAGAGCAGGATGAACTTAGGCCCCCAGGTACCTTAGGCATAGGAGAGCAACACGACAAGGAAGGCACAACATCAACAGGAATGCTAAGCTATAATAAATATGGACTAAACCAAAAGAATCTGAAATGAGGGGCCAGGGAGGTGGCTCAGTAGAGTAAGTGCTTCCCTGGCAAGCACAAGGGCCTGAGTTCAATCCCCAGTTCCACCAAAAAAAAAATTCTACTTAAAAATCAAGAGATGAGCCTGTCCTTTATGGCCCAGGACAGTTTACAATCTGGAGTTGTAAGCACTGAACAAAGCAGGGAAGGATGTAAATAACGATCTTTCAAAGACCGGCCCAGAGACCCTCCTCCTCCCGCGCGGCTGCTCCACATCCCACATGCACCTGAGCTTGCAATGATACTTGGAGGGGCTTCAAGATCCACCCAGAGGTTCTTCTAGGATCCCCAGGACCCCAGAGTACACTGAAATTTAGGGCTTAACTGAAAAACTTTCTGTGTGGTTATATCATATAAAAATTAGCTACAGTTTTGGCTCCTCTGAAAGTATATATAAAGCTGGGTGTGGTGGCACACACCTATAATCCCAGCACTCAGGAGGCTGAGGCAGGAGGATGGTTACAAGTTCAAGACCAGCCAGGGCTACAAAGCAAAGAATTTTTTTTTTATCTTTTTGAGACAGGGTCTCACTATGCAGTTCAGGCTGGCCTTCAGTTCACTTAGTAGCTCAGGCTGTACAAAGTAAATTTGAGGCCAGCCTGAGCTGCACCCTGTCTCAAAAAGACAAAAAATAAAATAAAATAAAAGTATATATAATGTGTATATTATTTTTGTTTGCTTGTGTTTTTTTTTTTTTTCTTTTTTTAGAGAATGTCTCACTATACAGTAGGTTGAACTCACTACGCAGCCCAGGCTGCTCTTGAACTCTTGGCACTCCTCCTACCTCAGTCTCCCAAGTGCTGGGATTACAGACATGCACCAGTACTCCTGGCTATGTGTGTATTATTCTTATTTAGAAAAAAAAAATTTTTAATGTTTTTAATGCTGAGAATTGAACCAAGGGCCACCAGTATGTCAGGCAAATGCTCTAGCCTTGACCTACATCCCCAGTGGAGTGTTATATATTTTTGATTTTTTAAAAAAACAGAGTTCTCCAGCAGGTATCACAAACTATCCAAATCAGATAAACTAAAAAGACTCAACTGTTATTGTGCATGGGATGGACTTGACTCAAGGAAGCAGCCTATAGTCCCAAATGAGAACTCTGCTACTCAAGATCCTTTCCCCTTTAACCCTGACTGTCACCCACCAGGTTCACCTGACAATTAATCCTCAGTAGCCCACAGAGTGTGGCACATCGAGAGTATTTGGAAATAACTACTGAGTTCAAGAAAGGTCATTTGAGCAAGGCTGCAGTACTGTGAATTGACCTACGTTTCCAAAGGTCTGACATATACGAGGTGCTTTTACATTTAAACTATTAGGGACCCCACCCTTTGCAACAAAGGAATATATCCATTCTCCTTTGGAGTTGAACCTTACTTCCTAGTTGGAGGCTGGTAGCTGCTTTGGGGATACTAAGGACTGCTCTTTTGTCCCACTAGATCAAAGGTGCTCTCTAAAGCCCTGGTTCTCAGACAGTATTTGCTAGACCAACAGCAGCAGCAGCAGCATTTGAAACCATGAGAAATACAAATTACTGGCCTCTACCCTAGACCTATTTAAGTAGAATTTCTGAGCCTGCACCAGCAATCTGAGTTTAATGATGAAGGGACTCTGAAGCAGCTTAAAAGCTTGAGGAGCCCCCATTCAAGCAGGACTTATGAAAACCAAATTAGCTTAAGTTTCTAATGAGGTTTTTACTTACATGAAGCCGTAGACTGCAGGGATGAAATCCCAGGAGCTAAGAAGGAAGAAGGAGAGGCAAACGATGACCACGAGGCTCCCCGCATACATCATGGCGTATTCCCAAGAGAAGACCCAGAAGGCTCTGCTCTTCACTTTCATGGGTATGTACTGCCGCTAGAAGAGAGGGCAGAATGAGACACTTAGGAAGGCCAAGGACAGAGAGCACCTATCAGCTTAAAACTGAAGATCCCTCTTGCAAGACCATGCTTGATACACGTTTATAATTTCACTGCATCTTTAATTAAATGAGAAAGACACAGCAAGCAACCAAAAAAGTGTTCAGTGCACAACCTCTGATCTGCAACTTAGGAACTCCATTCTAGGTGGGTATCCTGGAGACAAGGTACAGATGAAAGGATAATTCACTGCATTGTGAAGCCTTCAACAGAGAAGTGAGCTATAGTAGAATGGCAAGTGGTACACTATTTAGCAGATTAAATTAAAAAAACCACATTGATACATGCCAAACATAGCTAGATCTCAAAAAATGTGAGACTAAAAAATCTTTTAGCCTGTAATCCCAGCACTCGAGAGGCTGAGACTGGAGGATTATTGTGAGTTCGAGACCAGCCTGAGCTACAAAGTGAGCTTAAGGCCAGCCTGAACTGCATAGTGAGACCCTGTCTCAAAAAGACAAAAAAAAAAAAAAATCTTTTAGTCATAAAAGTCATAAAGAAAGCCAGAAAACAATCTATAAAATGAAAATATTTATGTAATACTTTGAGATTGAATCAAATATTATGTATTACTTACAGATATATAAGAATATATCTATAACATTTTATTAAACATAGATTAGAAAGACATACTAAATTCATAACAATATTAACCTCTCCTTCCTGAGAGGTTAATATTGTTATGAATTTAGTATGTCTTTCTAAATATTACATATTTAATATTACTTTATTAAATATGTAAAAGCAAAATATGAAATATAGAAAAAATGGGGGGACAGTACTTGAACCAGAACCTCTATGCTGAGCTACATCACAGCCCTTATTTTTTAAAAAATATTAGTACATGTTTTGCAGCATGTAATAATTATACTCAGTGTGGGAAACTGGTACATACACATAACACATCTCAATTCCTTTTTTTCCCTTTTTTCTCCACCTATATTTTAAAAAAATTGGGAGGGAACAGCATCAGATCATTTATTTATGTTGTGTTTATGTTTAATATTTATGTTGTATTTATGTTTAATAAAATGTTATAGATATATTCTTATATATCTGTAAGTAATACATAAATTCATGGTATATTAAACCATGAATACTTAACAGGAAAGAAATAGCACAAAAATAAAATTTGCATTTTTACTATGTATTGTTTATTTTAAAAAAGCATCAAAAATTTCCACATCAAGTGGTTTTTGGTGTACAAAGAACAAGAGAAATACATTTCTATATGAACTACCATTAAAATACCAATAGCGGGGCCGGGGAGATAGCTCGGTAGAATAAGCGCTTGCCTCGCAAGTGCAAGGGCCTGAGTTCAATCCCTGATTCCACCAAAAAAAAAAAAAAACCCAATAGCAATCTACAAAAAAAGACCTTCAATTGTAACAACTAAGTCAGTCAGTTTGTACACACGGCTGCACACACTCCGTACACAGTATCCCTTGCACTGACAGCACATGTGCTTTGCTTGCGTGGACTTTTTGTAGGACATACTTGACATTCTGCTGGTCTTGCTATTTTGTCAGGAGGTTCTTATGTAATGTGCAGTTAAGAGGAACATAAATATCAATATAATGAAGTATGTATCAATATACGTACTCAATACATATGTATGCATCAATATATATAAACATCAATAAAGCATTAAATTCTTAATATGTACTGTACAGTTGGAATATTAATATTTTCACATCAGCTGTGTACTTGCTTACAAAACATAAAAGACAACATTGGAAATAAATTCCTATATGAACTACAAGAAGACACCAGTAGCATTCTACAAAAATTAATCTTTAACTATCACACCTCAATAAGAAAATAAGATGTCAATAAGATACCAAATGTGTAACGAGTGCTTAGAACACATCAATAATTTCACTCAGTTATGTACTTGCTCACAAAACCTAAGAGATAACATCAGAAATAAAGATCTATATGAACTACAATGAAATTACCAGAGTCTTGCTCAGACCCAAGGGATCTCACTCACACCCAAGGCAATCTTCACACGTAAAAACGGTGTCGCTGACACTGACAGTGTGTGTGTTGTCCTGTCCTTTCTTGTCGGCACCGCCGACACCCTTTTGGCTTTCCTGCCGTCATAGCAGGCCTTCGGGATGCTGCCTGTGAGCCGGTTAGCTCACCGGTGTGCGCCACAGTTTTTCCCTATAGTTTCCTAGGCAGAAACATTTTGTTTTTCCTCTGCTGTAAATGATCTCCTATGCGTTCTAGTTCCAATCCCCTAAGAAAATTTCTCCATGGTATTTTGCACTTGTTATTTTCTTTGTAAAATACCAAACTATTTAGGTCACATACGTTTAGGAGCAAGTAAAACACAACCATTAGCCAATGGTTTGTGTTTTGAGTGACATCACAGTTGCTGTACAACTCATCAACAATAGCTACTCTGCCTTTGGTCCAGGCTTCCATTTGTCAAGGTTTCCCTATCAATATTTCCACCATGGTGTAATGCTGACGTCAGCAGTACCATTTTATTTTTCTATGCCATATGTGAGGCCAATGTAAATCTTACTGAAATCCAAAGATTGTACTATACAATTTTCTGTTTTTTTTTTTTTTTTTTTTTCTCTCGGAACCAGGGACTGAACTCAGGCCCTTGCGCTTGCCAGAGAAGCACTTATTCCACTAAGCCATCTCCCTGACCCCCCAATTTTCTGTTTCGAAATTCCAACATTTCATTTGGCACTCTTTCTTTCTTTCTTCTTTCTTTCTTTCTTTCTTTCTTTCTTTCTTTCTTTCTTTCTTTCTTTCTTTCTTTCTCTCTCTCTCTCTCTCTCTCTCTCTCTCTCTCTCTCTCTCTCTTTCTTTCTTTCTTTTTGCCTTTTTGAGACAGGGTCTCACTATGCAGTTCAGGCTGGCCTTGAGCTCATTTGGTAGCTCAGGCTGGTCTCAAACTCACAACAATCCTCCTGCCTCAGCCTCCCGAGTGCTGGGATTACAGGCCTGCGCCATCATGCCTGGCTTGGCACTTTTTCTTTGATCCTATGCACAGTTCCTGTGCTGCGCTCTATTAACAAATGCAACACCAATTAGAAACTCGTAAACCAACTGTCAAATGTCACATTCTGATTAGTTTAGGAGATGAGAGCAACAAACCTGTTCATTTTTTTTGTCTTTTTGAGACAGGGTCTCACTATGCACTTTAGGCTGGCCTTAAGCTCACTTTGTAGCTCAGGCTGGTCTCCAACTCACAACAATCCTCCTGCCTCAGCCTCCCAAGTGCTGGGATTACAGGAATGCGCCACCACGCCCGGCAACAAACCTGTTCATAATATCATTTGGTTTATTAGTATATAAATAAGGACCTGATGGTTGATTTTCCAGGATAAATTCCAGGATAAAATATCTAAAATTAAAGTTGTTGTACTGCAAGGCCATACAATACTTATTTATTTATTTTTAAGAGCAGAATATATTTATTGGGGGAAGAAAGCTTCTGTCTGAGGGAGGGACAGAGGGAGGACTCAAGCAGGTTGCCTGGGAATCTGTCTTTTCCAGGGATTTTTATAGAACAAAACCATAAAGCAGGTATAAGGTAGAAAACATGGGAATTCACACATGAGGTGGGACAAAACTATGGTCAATCAGTAAAATTACAAGCACAACTGTTCAGGTAAAACTGATTAAATCCAGGACCAAATGAGAAAGTGAGTCACACAGCAAGTGGGCATGAATGCAGAACAAGGGCTTATCCAGAAGGGGTTGGATTAGTTATTCTTTCTGGTTTCCTCAAGGTGATTGTCAATCTTTGTTGTTTATCATTAGGGAGGTTAGCATTTTGTTTGACTTTTGGTATTTAAGTCTGGCCCATAGCAGGAGGGTCTGTCTATGTGTCTTCTATGCTGTCTCCTTCGAGGGTCTATCCCTATCTGACTGCCTATATTTCCATCTAACTCAGCTGCCTACAACATTCCTCCTTCTGAAGAAGTAACCTGAACTGCTGTGAGGGAACAATGAGCAATGACCACAAGGCCATAAATTTTTATGCCACTTTTTTTTTTTTTTTTTTTTTTG
Organism: Ctenomys sociabilis; assembly: GCA_004027165.1. Lineage (NCBI taxonomy): Eukaryota > Metazoa > Chordata > Mammalia > Rodentia > Ctenomyidae > Ctenomys > Ctenomys sociabilis. The sequence continues at coordinate 13,276 of PVKA01034210.1, forward strand.
GCGGAACTGGGGATTGAACTCAGGCCTTTGCACTTGCCAGGGAAGCAATTATTCCACTGAGCCATCTCCCCAGCCCCTCACTATATTTTTGGATCTAGTTCTAACATTGGAACATCCAGCTGGTTGTGTGACAATTTTGAAACATCTTAGTCAAATAAATACTCACATTCCTGTTTCCTTTTGTCATCTGTATCAACAAGGTCTGCATCCCCTGTGTCTGTCACAGGAACTCCAGTTCACAGGGCCAGCACCAATGTCCTCCTCGTCATCATCCACCCACACCACTCTTCTGTTATAGAAACATGTATTTTACCATAATGGATTGTCTTCATCATCCATCATGAGTAATTCACTTTTTTGTTTGTTTTTTTGAGACAGGGTCTCACTATGCAGTTCAGGATGGCCTTAAGCTCACTTTGTAGCTCAGGCTGGTCTCCAACTCACAACAATCCTCCTGCCTCAGCCTCCCAAATGCTGGGATTACAGGTATGCGCCACCACACCCGGCTTAGTAATTCTCTTTTGACCTCCTCCAAAACTTGAAAATCTGATTTCATTTGCCATTGTACTGAATGGCCAGAAAAAAAAAAAAAAAAAAAAAACTTTTCTAAAAACAAATCCTGGCTAGTGCAGTGGCTCATAAATTCCAGCACTTGGAAGACTTCGAGACAGGATGGCAGTAAGTTCAGGCCAGTGTGGGTTACATAATGAGTTCAAGTCCAGCCTGAACTACAGAGTGAGGGTGAGACCCAGTCTCAAAGAAAAGAAAAGAAAAAAAAAATTCCTGGAGTGGCACAGGTGTATTACACTCCCATGATGCTCAGGTAAGCATATACGAGGCTTGTCTGATGCAGCATCATGTGGGCGTAAGTACTGGCTTGACACTTTTGCACAAATGCACACACTTTTCTTTCGTAGTACCAACTCAGTAAACACAAAGACTGCTTCCTCCAGCCCTAGGAAGGGCAGAATGAGACACATAATCAGCTACTAGTCTGTTAAAATAAAAATTCACAGTAGAAAAGGGATGTGTATTCCTGGGAAAGAAAGAAAAAGAAAAGGAAAGGAAAGAGAAGTCAAGAAAGAAAGCAAGAATGTGTTTGTGAAACCCAGTGTTATGCTCTTTGGGTAAACAGCACATTTTCCTGATCCATTCATCTGTTAGTGGCTGCTCCCAAGATGCTATTATCAGCTGCGCTGCTGTAAACATGGGTATGCACGTATCATTGTAATATGATGTCTTTAACTCTTTTAGGAAGATACTTAGAAGGGGAATAGGTGGGTTAAATGAAACTTCTATTTTTATAAGAATCTTCATAATGATTTCCAGTGGTTGTACTAGTTTATACTCCCATCAACAATTAAGAAGGGTTCCCTTGCCAGGCGTGGTGGCGCATGCCTGTTATCCCAGCACTGGGGAGGCTGATGCAAGAGGATTGTTGTGAGTTCGAGACCAGCTTGAGCTATAAAGTGAGCTTAAGGCCAGCCTGACCTGCGTAGTGAGACCCTGTCTCAAAAAGAGACTTCTTCTATATATTGTCATAGTAATTTAACATTTTTCTTCTCTACTCATATCTCTTTTCTTTGTCTAATTGCCCTAATGATTTGAGAACTACATTGAACAAGAGTGGTAATGGCAGACATCCTTGCCTTGTTCCTGATTTTGAAGGAGGCTCCAGCTTCTCTCCGTTTAGAATGATGTCTGCCACTGGTTTGTCAGATAGTTTTTATCAGATTGCAATAAATACCTTTTATATTTCTTCAGAGTTTTTAAAAATCATGACTAGATGTTTGATTTTGTCAAAGGCTTATTCTACATCTTTTAAGATGATCACAGTTTGGTTTTTGACTCTGCTTCTGCTTAAGTGGTACTGACTTACGTACGTTGAGCCTTCCCTACATACCTGAGTGAACCCTACTTGGTTATCTGATGCTTTGTTGCATTCTGTCTGCGGGCACCTTAGTGAGGACTTGTTGCATCTATGTGCACTAAGGAGACTGTGGTTTTATTTTTTGGCTGGCTCCTTTTCAGGTTTTGGGGTCACAGTAATGCTTGCTTCCAGGAATGACTTTGGGGATACTGCTTCCCTTTCAAATTCACTGGATTTGAGGAGTATTGGTGTTAAATCTTCTCTAAAGTTCTTGTAGAATTTGGCAGTGAGTCTCTCAGGATCTGGAGTTTCTTAGTTAGCAGATTTATCTATTCTTCAACTTCACTGATAATAGATTACTCAGAATTTTTATATCAGGGCCAAGGAGATAGCTCAGTAGCATAAGCACCTGCCTGGCAAGCACAAGGTCTTGAGTCTGATCCCTGGTACTGCAAAAAAAAAAAAAAAAAATCTAGTCATTTCTTTTGAATTTTCCATTTTATCGCATAAAAGATTCTCAAAGTAATTACTAATGATTTTCTGAATTTTGGCAGAATCCATGTGACTTTGCCTTTTTCATTTCTAATTGTATAAATTTAGTTCTTTTCTTTCCTTATTTTGGTAAGATTGACTGAGGGTTTGTCTGTTTTATTATTTATTGAGATTTTTAAATTTTTTTGGCAGATTGAACTCAGGACCTTGTACTTGCCAGGCAAGCACTTATTCTACTGAGCTATCTCCCCAACTATTCTGTTTATTTCAAAGAAAGAACCAACTCTTCAATTCATTGGTTATTTGTATTATGCTTTTAGTTTTAATTTCCTTAATTTTTACTCTTTTTTAAAAGAGTTTTAGAATTTCTTTCCTCATACAAGTTTAGGATTTGGGTTGTTTTTCTAGGATCTTGAGAGGTGCACCATAAGATTATTTGAGCTCAGTAAGTTTTCTGATATGGGAATTCACCACTATAAACTTCTCTTTTAGACTGCTTTCACTGTGTCCCATGCGTTACAGTAAGTTGCACTGGCATTATTGCCTTTTTGTGTGTGGAACCGGGGATTGAACTCAGGCCCTTGTCCTTGCCAGGCAAGCACTTATTCCACTGAGCCATTTCCCTGGCCCAATGCTTTTGTATTTGCTTAGCATGTTTTCACTTTTAGTTCAGGTTGGTCTTGAACTCAATGTGTACTTCAGCCTAGTCTCAAACTCATGGCAAGTCTCCTGCCTCAGCCTCAAAAGTGGTGGGACTACAAGCATGCACCACTATGCCCAGCCTAATCCTGCTTTATATTATATGATCTGTTTTGGAGAAAGTCCCATGTGCTTTTGAGGAGAATGTATATTCTATTGTTGGATGGAACACTCTGTAGATATTAGGTCTATTTGTTTGATGGTTTTGTTCATTTCTGATATTTTTAAATTTTTTTGTGTGTAGCTGCTCTGTCCATTTGTGACAGTAGGGTACTGAGGTCCCCCATTACAATTATATTGGTGTTTATCCAACTTTTATATCTATTAGTGTTTGTTATAAAGTTAGGTGTATGTTATCTGACACATGTATGTTTATAGTTATTATTTCCATCTGTTCAATTGTTCCCTTCACTAACATGTAGTAACCTCTTTGTCTCTTCTGACCAGTTTTGGCTTGAAATCCACTCTGTCTGAAATTAAAATAGCTACTCCTGCTTTTTTTCAGGCTCCTGTGGCATGGACTATGGTTTTCCAGTTAGAATTTGTTTTTTTTTTTTGGTAGTACCAGGACCTTGGAACTCAGGACCCTGTGCTTGCCAGGCAGGCACCCATTACACTGAGCTATCTCCCTGGCCCCTTCCAGCGTAACTTTTAATCTATGAATTTCTTTTTGAATTAAATGTGTTTGCTGTTGCTGCTGGGTTTGTTTCTTCATCCACTTGGCCCATTTGTGTCTTTGATTGGGAATTGAGGCCATTTACACTGACAGCATCACTGACGGGTACTCTGACATATTCCTGCCATTATTCTATTCTTACTGATTTTTCCCCCTTTTGCTTAACTACTCATCTTGGCCAGGTTCTTCACTCTTCTGGAGTATTTGGCATTGTTGGCTCCACTGTCCCTCCCTAGATATTCCTGCGAATTTTTTGTAATGTTAGTTTGGTGGTTGTAGATTTCTTGAGGTGTTCCTTGCCTTGTCATGGAAACACTTTATTACTTCTATTTATTCATTGATTTTTTTTTTTTCCCCTTTTGAGATAGATCTCACTGCACACTTCAGGCTGGCCTAAAGCTCATTTTGTAACCCAGGATGGTCTTGAACTCATGAAGATCCTCCTGCCTCAGTCTCCCAAGTACTGGGATTACAGGTGTGTGCAAAGGAAAGTTTTGCAGGATATGTAAGCAGGGATCAGAAATTGTCATTTAAGGCTTGAAACACTTCACTCTAAGGTCTCCTGGCCTTTAAGGTTTGTGTTAAGTCTGCTATAATCTAATGGATTTACCATTATATGTGATTTGTTGCCTTTCCCAAACAGCTTTTAAGAGTTTGTTCCTATGAAAAATTTTTAGTACTTGTAGTATAATGTGGCATGGAAAGGTTCTCTTCTTAATTATGACTATTAGGGGTTCTATATGCCTCACTTTTCTGTATGCGTATTTCTTTCCCTATATTTGGGGAGTTTTCTGCCATTATTTCACCTTTTCAGTACAAAGGCAAGATAAGGTCCTATAGCAAAAATCTAAGAAATACTCACAAGCTAGCCCTGCCCCAGCCTTATCAGTTATTACATTCAAAAGAAAACAGGGTCTCAAACCACTCACAGGGGTTCCAAGATTTAGGAATCTCATGCAAAAGGCAGGAGAAAACTAGAAGCCTTCTTGGACAGCCCCACAAGCTTCTCAGCAGACTTCTCAATCTCTCTTGCCAGCCTCACAGCCTGTTTTTTGGGTCTTTGGGCATGTGGGTTTTCCTTCACTGTAGCCCTTGATCCTATGCATGTTAGGGGTCTCTTTTATTCTGTATGCTATCAAATCATCTTACTGTAAGCTTCTCTTTAATTTGTAAACAAGGCTCCAAGCCAAGGTCAGAGGAAGAGCAGAATGGGAGAGGGGATCAGATGGGCTCAAACTACTATTCTCAGTGACTCACCAGGAAGCCAGGTGCTGCATCTCTGGCTTTGATCCAGTGTCTTATGAGGGAAGAGAAAAATAGCTTTGACTCTGGCACTGATCAGACACTAGCTAATCTCATCTATTGGCTACCTTTTGCTGTCTCTAGAAACTGCCAGCAGAAAGCCAGGTGCGGTGACACACATCTGTACTCCTAGCACCTGGCAGGTGATGCAGGATGATTGCCAGGAGTTCAGAGACCTGTCTCTGGGCTGCATAGTGAGTTCAAAGGCAATCTGAAGTACATAATGAGAACCTGCCTCAAGAGAAAAGAAAAGAAAAGGAGAGAGAGAAAAGAAAAGGAAGGAAAGAGGAAAGGAAGAAAGGATGGAAGAAAGGAAGGAAGGGAAGGAGGGAGAGAGGGAAAAAGAGAGGGAGGGAAGAAGGGAGGCAGGCAAGCAAGCAAACAAGCAAACAAACTAGCAGGATAGAAGCAGGTTTGTAGCGTTTAAGGAGGAAATGTACACTAACCTTACAGTTCCTTTGAATCCAGAACAGGAATAACTTTCCGTTCCCATTATTACCCCCACGTCCTTACAGACTGGGGACTATGTTCTTTCTACAAGCATCTGAATACTAGTGACCAGGACTACTACCTATTGCACTCTTAATAGTCTCCTTTATGACACCTGATATGCATTAACCATTTGCAGAAGGTATTGTTATACCATTTTACAAATGAAGAAATGGGAGGAGAAAGAAGTCATTTCTCCAGGGTGACAGAGCTAGTAAGTATACAAACCCAAGATGTCAGAACCTGTATTCTATTCTCTTTTTTATTATAAAATTTTTTGAGCAGGAAGAAAAATCAACCAATAACAATTAAATATATTGCCTAGATTAAATATGAGCCCTTTACAATTACTATCTATGTGTATAAATTTTTGTCAAACTGTCTAAAACTTGTATATATCATGACACTTCTTCCACTTATACATGTAGCTCCTAAAACTAACGGCATTCTCCTTCATACCACAGTATCCTTTTTGGAATTTGTATGAAATTGGATTTTATTTTCTTTTGTTTGGAGGAATTGGGGATTGAACTCAGCCCCTTGCACTTACTAGGGAAGCATTTTTTTTTTTTTTTGTCGTTTTGAGACAGGTTCTCACTATGGAGTTCAGGCTGGTCTTAAGCTCACTTTGTAGCTCAGGCTGGTCTCGAACTCACAACAATCCTCCTGCCTCAGCCTCCCGAGTGCTGGGATTACAGGCCTGCACCACCATGCCAGGCTAAGAGGACAAACACCTAAGATAGGATTCTTTTTTTTTTTTTTGGTGGAAATGGAGATTGAACTCAGGCCCTCATGCTTGCCAGGGAAGTGCTTATCCTACTGAGCCATCTCTCCAGCCCCCAGGATTTTATTTTAGAGGGAAAAAAATAAAACAAAATTTCAAAGCAAGGGCCAGCCAAATAGCTGAGTGGATTAAAGCGCCTGCAACCAGGTACAGGGGCCCAGGGTTCAATCCCCAGGCCTGCTATGTAGGCCCCACCCCTGGGGCTGCTGAGATATCAATTGAGACTGGGTGTGGTGGCATGTACCTATAATCCCAGTTGTTGGGAGGCTGTAAACAGGTGGATCACTATGAGCCCCATCTAGTAGTGAGACCCTGAGTGTAGACTGGTACAACACCTGTGAAAGTCAAGGTGGACACTCCTGAAAAGGTAGGATTGGAGGTCCCATTTGATCCAGCTATTCCACTGCTGTATATATGTCTTCTCAGAAGAATTGAAAACATCACGGTGATACATGTAGACCCTTTCCTAAAATACAAAAACCAAAACAACAAAAAAACTAATAGGAGGCCAACAATAGTTAACATATTGTGTATTGATATCTTTAACTTAGTTACTCAGACTACAAGATATAGGCATTTAACTGTCCAAACAATATTAGCATAAATGTTTCTTTTCAATGAACTAAGAGAAATTAGTAGTCTAACTATCTTGCACATAAATACATCTTTCCTTTGCTTTTTTCTTTTCCCCCATCCCAGTCTCTCTCTCTCTTTTTTTTTTTTTCTCAGAACCAGGGATTGAACTCAGGTCCTTGCACTTGCCAGGAAAGCACTTATTCTACTGAGCCATCTCCTCGGCTCTACCAGTTTCTCTTTTTCAACAGCTTCTTTTGGCCTTTTGGCTAAGATCAAGCATACAAAGTCTGTTATACATTTTTATTGTACATTACGTTACTCTTTCAGTTTCTTACAGTAGGGAGACAATATGATGTTTGTATGTGACTCTGGTTTATTTCACTTATGACTGGTCTCAAGATGCATCCATGTACCTATAAAAGTCTCTAGTTCATCCTTCTTTATAGCTGAGCAGTACACTACTGCATAAAAAGACCACATCTTCTTTTATCCATTCCTTGGTTGATGAGCATCTGGGTTCTCAAGATCTATCTATTATAAACTATGCTACTATAAACATGGGTGCAAATTACCACCGTGATAAGATGTTTCCAATTCTTCTGAGAAGACATATATACAGCAGGGGAATAGCTGGATCAAATGGGACCTGCAATTCTACCTTTTGAGGAGTGTCCACATTGACTTCCACAGGCCTTATACCAGTCTACACTCCCCCACAGTGGAAAAGTTCCTTTTCCCCACAGCTCCACCAGAATTTGTTATTGGTTGATTTCTTCATAATAGCCATTCTTTCCTGTGTGAGATAGAATCTCAGTATTGTTTTAATTTGCATCTCTTGAATGATAAGTGATGATGAACATTTTTTTCACATATTTGCTACTTGTATTTCATCTGAGAAGTGTGTATTCATCTCTGATGCCCGTTTTTGGATTGGGCCTTTAAATTTAGGAGGTCTGATTTTTCTGAGTTCTTTACATGTTCTCCATAGTAATCTTTTATCTGAGGAATAGCTGGCAAACTTTTTTTCTACATTGTAGGTTGTCTCTTCATTCTACTGGTTGTTTGTCTTGAAGTACAAATGCTTACTAATAAAATGAGGGCACAGTCATTCTTTGTAATAGTTCCTGTGCACCTTTTTTTTTCATTAAGGTCTTTGACTATATTAATGTCTTTAAGAGTTTTACAAATTCTATCTTCCAATAAGTAAAATAAACCAGATCCACATGTGTAAATATTGTATAGTCTCCCTACTATAAGTACTCAAAAGAAGAATTACAAATAGAAAGGTATAACACAATTAAAAGAATAGTGAGAACTTGGACAAGAATAGTGAAGATTGGACAATGAGGAGAGGGTAAGGAGAAAAGCTAGGAAACAAGACAAGGACAAAGCCATACATTTGTACTCACAAGATGTGCAAGGCAATGATCCCAAGAAACATCAACAGGTTTTTGAAAGTAGCAGTTAACTGGTAGGATACTCAACCTGACTGTCTATATATGCTGATATCTGTGAACCAAGCAATGCAATGAAGATAGCAATGTGTAACAGAAGGGGCATGCTTGTCATTCTGGTCTTCTAAATACATACTTCTTGTCATGATATACGAAGCATTATTATACTGTCTTTCAAATAAAAGTTTTTATTTTTTTATATAAAGGGTAATAAATGAAAAAAAGACAAGAAAAAAAGTCACAAGATTGTCCTGCTACAATGCTGCATATGGTTAGATTTCTAAATTTCTGTGTAAATATATGTGTTTATTCCTATTTTTAAAATTGTTTTCTTCTTATTTGGTAAGGATTCAAAGTTTAACATATCAATATTTGATGGAAAATATCTGTTCCATGTTATGCCTACAATGTTTGACATTTAGACAGATAGTGAGGGTAAACCGAACTGCATATATTGCAGGGCAATATAAGCTTCTCTTCTGGAGGGTTAACAACCTAAGTTTGCAGATCAAAAATTAGAGAAAAGGAAGGACTGCAAGGTCAGCCAACATTTTGGCCCTAGCCTTTTAAGGTCAGTGAAAACTCAGGAAGGACATAGAACTGTACTGTAACATCATGTAACTCAGTTGTGCCCAAATTTTCTGATTAAGGAGATTATGGAGCCACAGAGGAATGCGATCGTATAGTGTGCCTAAGGAGAGTCACATGGAGAGAAAACTTTCTCTCAGGCTTTCACAGAGAACAAATTGGTCAAACAATGGCCATGACTCATCCACATGGCTGAAACTGACAAAGGATCTACAAAGTGCTGTACAGGGTTACAGGATAAACCCTGAGGGGACTTGACTAACCTTATCAGATACAAAAGTTATGTTTCTTGTTATATAGGTTTTGCTTTATCTTGCTCTTAACCATCCAGCAGAAAAGTATAAAAACAAGGTATATAAAGTAAAGCCATATTAATATACTGAGCTGTGAAGGGCTCAAGTCAACAACTTCTATGGATAACCCATTACTATTGTGGACTGCTGGACTGTGTTGGCTTGTTTTTCTGAACTCACGCACCTACAGTATTTAGATGCCAATGGAAAACCCATCTCTGACAGGACTAAACAAAAAAAGGGAAAGGAAGGACCATTTTGTATTTGTGTATACAGAACAGTCAGGATAGAAATACAGTTACTCTCCCTTAATTCAATGAGTAGAAAGATTTGTACTAATGGTGTTTAGACAGGACATACTGTCTGCTTCTTGTACTATGGATAACCACTAAGAAGATAACAATGTACAATGTATTAATTATTGAAACGGTCCTATTAATCATCTTTGAAACTATCTCATTGATATTTGTTTCCCATTAAAAACATAATTATATCTGCAGTAAAAATGTTACTGATGACAATGCATATTTTAATATTGACTGACAGATCTATTTATGAAGGTACAGTATATCTTATCTGTGGTTGAGTCAAGGGATAGCAAACAAGCCATAAAAATAACTTCTTTGTTTGTTTTTGTTTTTTAGATTTCTAAAAACAAAGCTTATTAAAATAAGCTTTTTTCTTTTGTAATTTGTAGAATTTAGAAAAGACTTCAATAAACTTGTTCTTTAAAAAAAAAATTCTATCTTCCAGCACATTTAATGTTTCAGTTTTAATATTTACATTTTGATACCTTTTGAATTGAATTTAGTATATGCTGAAAGACATGGATCTAATTTTAATTTCATCTTTGGCACGTGCAGAGTCAGTTTTTTCAACATTATGAAAATATTTTTATTTTTATTTTTTGATTGTATTTAGCACAGGGTCTACAGGGCCTCACTACGTAGATCAGACTCATAGTGATCCTCCTGTTTTCAGCCTTCAAAGCGACGGGATTATAGAGGTGCACCACCACATCCAGGCTCTCAGTCACCATATCAGCGAGAGAAAAAGAAAGAAAGAAAGAAAGAAAGAAAGAAAGAAAGAAAGAAAGAAAGAAAGAAAGAAAGAAAGAAAGAAAGAAAGAAAGAAAGAAAGAAAGAAAGAAAGAAAGAAAGAAAA
>PVKA01034211.1:0-23662 GCA_004027165.1 Ctenomys sociabilis
CCTTGCACTTGTCAGGCAGGCACTATATCCCTGGCCCAACATCCCCACATGAAACCCAGTCCCCCCCCACCTCCAATTCTAGCATCAGTCACTTACTCCCACCTTACAGGACCCCAAGACCTGAGCAACTCAGAGAACACATCTTGCTCAGAATCTATATAGACCTCTCTAAAATGCCATGCCCACAAACTGTCTTTGCATCCCCTTCCCTGCCAAGATAGGAGGGTAAAAACAAAGGCCCTAACTTCTTTCCCCTTTTCTAGTTATTCTCCTTCTTCCAGTATATTAGGCCAAGGGCTAGGTTTATACCGCAGGCCTCTGAATGATCAGAAAAGCACTCTCATTTCTAGCCAACTTCAGTCACTTCTTTCATACCAAAGTGTGTGTCGCTCTGTTTCTCTCTCTGAACCAAGAATCAGACATGTTTGGCAGGCAGGCACCATACTGCTGAGCTATCATTCTGAGAACTATTCCTTAATGGAGCTATAGGAAACATATATTTTATGCTAGAATCAGTTCCAAATACAACAAGGGTAAGATACTATTATTGATTTTCTTGTCTGAGTATTTAAATTTTTTCCCTTTCTTCATAACCTTTGTGAGAATGGGAAGAAAAAAGTACTGAATAACAATGAGATAAGTGAGTATGAAGGCACTAGTGGGGGACAGAGCAGCTCACCAGAAGCTGCTGCTGATAGACAAACTATAAAGATAGGAGGAGATAAAATGTACATTTCCACTAAAAAAGCAGAGGCAAATAACCTCGATCTTGAAGGACTTCACAAATGACTGCTAAATAGAAATTAGTAAAGAACAACTGCTAGGCATGGCATGTCTCTGTCTCTCTCTCCCCTCTATAATCAGGTTAAGAAACATATGATACAGGAAATATTTGCAACACGCCATGGAAGAACCTTATCTGATAGCTGTACATTGAGTTACCAAACACAATGTTGCAAAACATACTGATAAAGCAGACTGTGAGAAATACATAGAAAGATGATACAAGTTTATGAAAAGACAATTGATTACATCTCCAAAATTACCTTCAGAGAATCCAGCACGTGACATTCATCAAGAATCTAATGCTTAATTCCATTTTCATCCTAACTCAATCTTATTTGACCTATGTGAGATTCAGCATAGTCACCTCTGCCATGGTTTTCCATTACTTCACTGGTCAATCTTTTTAAATCTCTTTTTAGCTCCTTGTTTTGACTTCTAAACTTTGGAATACCTTAGGACTCAGTCCTTCTCTTGACCAGCTCTATGGGTTTAGGGATTTTGTTCATTGTTATGGTTTTAATTACAAACTCTGTGCTACCAAAACTATTTCCTATTTCTAGTCCAGATCAATTTTGAACTTTAGACCTCCAAATTACTTAACATCTCTACCTGATATTTAAAAGTCATCTCAGATTACCTAACCTACTCTCCTTGCCCATCTTTTAGGAAATCCTTATGGTTTTATGTTCAGAATACACATTTCTTTCCACTTTGTGTTAAGTGCTACTACTCACCTATGAGACTCCTAGCATGACTCGCCATTTCTTTGCCAGCCCAATTCCTGCCATCTATCCTCAACCCACCAGCCAGAGGAATCCTAAAATAGGCCAGAACACCGACTCTTCTGCTCAACAGTGTTTAATGGCTCATTTGCTCAATCAAAGCTCTTATAGTGGAATATGTACAGTGGTCATGCCCACTAAAACTTGGGCTTCAGCTCCTACCACTCTGCCTGCCTTCACTCTGCCTCAGCACTTTGCCTTCTGTGGGGTTTATCAAGTACACCAGGCACACTGTTCCTGGCTTTTTGTGCATAATCTCTATTAAGTCCTCTTCCCTCAAACTGCTGCATACTTTCACACCACTTTGAGGTTTTTGCTCAAATGTGACCTTCTGAATGAAGTCTGTACTCAACATCCTGCATTCTAAAACTGCATTCCACAGGCTGGGCAGACAGCTCAGTGGCTTAAATGCCTGCCTTGCAAGCACAAGCTCCCACAACTACCCCCACTATGTCACTACCTAGACTCCTTACTCTGCTCTACTTCTTAAATAGAAGGTCCAATGCTTTAATCATACTATTTGTCATTTCTATAGTTTGTTTTCCTTGCTAGAATGTAAGCTCCAGGTTAGAAGAGTTTCCTTGTCTCTGCGGTATCCTAAGTCAGTAGAACAGTGCCTAGCACATAATAAGTTTTTAATAAACATTTGATGAGTGGTGCAACATACAGGGTAAAAAGAACTCATCTGTGGGCTCCATTACCCAACATATGGGTCATTCCCAATTGTTTCTCTCCTTCCTGCTGCCTATTTCAGATGTTTATTTTACAACATGTTTACTTTGGTAAGAGCAGGAAAAAAAGCTGCCAAAATGCTACTTGTCCTTTAGGGTTCTCTACAATGTTAATTACGTGAGAACTATACTAATCTCCCCAAATCTCTTCAATCTCTCCTTAAATGAACCTTGGATTCCACTTTTAAATAAAGTGTGTTTTGTGTGAATATGCACACACATGTATGCATACCCTTTTTTGTGTCCCTGGTAGAAATTCTTTGAATCTTATTGATGGCCTGTATAGCTTTGCCTAATGTTTTATCTAGTGATACTCAGTAAATGAACAAACTGAAGTAAATTCCCTTGTTTCTCTGAAATGAAGGTTAAGGGAGGCTAAAGCTATTACTTGCTAAAATGAGGTTTAGTAAGTAGCTGCTAAGATAATCTTATTTCATTCTTTATTGTACTTGGTAGAATTAAAAGTTCACTGCTATGAACAGAAGACTATCTCTTTTTTTTAAATAAGACATACTCAAGAAACCTCAGCATTTCTTTTTTTCCCCTTCCTTTCAGCATTTCTGAAAGGCCTGAGTGAACAGTTGTAGGGCCTTCAGGTATCAAACCACAAGTCACAATCAAAGATACTGGTAACTCAGAGCAGTGGCTGACTCCTGGGGACTATGGAGCCACTGAGGAGATGAGAGAAGCCAGATGGCGATGTCAGTGCTGTCTGTGAGGAGGCTCCACAGGCAGCGATGATTAATCATACATAAAAGTCAATCACACTGAGTTCTTTTAGCATATGTATTTCATATGTGTTTGCAACAAACTACTTATGACCAATTAAAAAAGTTGTTTTTCTAATTACATGGGAAGAAAAAAAAAAAAAAAAACCAGATGTGGAGGTCTAACTCACTGAGTGGATGCATGTCTAGAAAAAGGAAGGGAAAGAGCAAAGATACATATGCTGGATCATCATTACCACACATTTACGGCTGTTACCAGCTTACTTCTTCAGCCTACTGCCAGTGAGGTGGGTGCAGTGCCTTGGCAATGAAAATCACGTTGCTCCCTGCCATTCAAGGAGAATCTGTCAAATAAGGGAAGCCTTTTAAACTACTGATGAGTCAAGAGCAGTCTTCATGTAAGAACACAACCTGAAAGGCACCAAAGGACAATGTCTTATCTCTAAGGTGTTTTAAAAAGGAGTATTTAAAAAAAAAGGAGATGATAGTGCATGCCTGTAATCTCAGCACTCTGGAAGGCTGAGGCAGGAGGACTACATGTTCAAGCCCAGCCTGGGTAACTTAGTGAGACACTGTCACTACAATAAAGAAAGGGCTGGGAATGCAAGTAGCTCTATGGGAAGGTTTTAGGTTAAAAAGGAACCTGCTCTTGACTTATCAGTAGCTTTTTTTTTTTTTTAAATATAACTAAAGAGGGGTTGGGGAGATGGCTCAGTGCAGTAAGTGCTTTCCTGGCAAGCACAAGGGGTTGAGTTCAATCCCCAGTTCCACCAAAACAAATAAATAAATAAAACTAAACAACATTTATTTTCACTAAGACTTTTTCTTGAGGACATAACTAAACTTTGTCATCATCTCCGACCCCATCTCAAAAGATTACTACAGTGAATGTTATAAAGCAGATTGGAACAATCTGAAGGACTGGAACCAACACCAACAAGGAACAACTGCCTTCTGAATCATAAAAAATGTTTAAGTTAAAAAAAAAGAAAAAGAAAAAGAGCTCAATGGGAGTTTCAGATTGAGAAGATCCTCACACCTCACATTTCATCTAATGCATTCAATCCTAGCTAGAGTGGAACAAAATGGAAAGAGGCTCACAGGACAGCACTCCACCGCAGTGCACTGCACACACATGCACTCCAAGCCCTACTGTTTCCAGCTCAATTATTTATTTACCTTTTTTTTTTTTTTCCCAGAGCCAGGGATTGAACTCAGGCCCTTGTGCTTGCTAGGCAAGTGCTTATTCAACTGAGCCATTTTCCCAGCCCCTCCAGCTCAATTATTTTGCCAGCCTGTTGCACCTGTCGATAAAGGCACACGTAGATCTCTTTGATCCAGTCTTTGTTATAGGGCTGGTATGTCTGGGTATCAGCTTGGTAAACAAGGCAATTGGATCTGCCAGATCGTCAATAAAATCAAACAACTGACTGATATCATATATGATAGAGGGGCTGTTGGGGTTCATTCTCTTCAGATGTTCTTCATACATTTTACAAACACCTTCCATGTATTCATTAACAGACTCATAGCCTAAGTTCTGCCTTCTGGCCTCTTGGTAGGCTGCACCAACAAAATAGGGTGAGACATCTCACCAAACCATCATCAGTAGTTTAAAAGGATTCCCTTATTTGACAAAATTGAGTAGTTACTAAATACATTAATTCTGTGAGTAGGTATTTTTATTGATGTTGATGTTATGTTTGTTTTTGCAGATAATGAAACAGGAATGTGACAAGATCAAATCATGTTTTTCAAGTTCTCCAAGTAGAATATGAACGGATCAGGAATTTAAAACTAGACTTACTATTATATTATATTAAGACTTTTTTTCCATAAATGCCTTACATGCATATCTCAGTGGAAACAACTCTGTGAAGACCTTAAAACAAAAAGTAGGGGAAAAAAGGCTGGCAAGATAGTTCAGCAGACTAAGTGCTTGCTTAGATAAGCACAGGGATCAGGGTTTGATCCTGGCCCCAACCCTGGGCCTGCTGAGCCAGTGAAGGAGTCCAGGTGTAGTAGTGCATGCCTGTAATTCCAGTAGTAGGGAGGCTGAAAACAGGAAGATCACTATGAGTCTGAGCTGTATAGTGAGACTCTGTACCAATAAATAAATAAATAAATAAATAAGGGAAAAGTTAAAGGAAACAAGTATTTCACTACATTTGCCAGATCTACTACTAGTCCTAAGTTTTTAAGGAGAAAATGTTTTTGAAATCATGAGTCTACAATGATCTTAACTATTCCCAGCAGTAACTGAGTTACATTTGAGTGCAGCTAAAAGATTTCTAAGACTACTAAATCAATACATAATACTATAGTAAGAGTGAAACATCTCATATTTTTACAGAAAATGAGACAGACAACTACTGTTAATTAACTTGTCTAGCATTGTTCACCCAGTTAGTAAAGCACTGGATTTAAATGCAGGAATGATTTTAACTCTAATGTTCCTTCCATATGTAATTTATGGTTTATTTCTCTTTAGAATCACCATATAAACACAGATACCCAGGACCTGCCTGGCAAGTGCAAGGCAGGACTGCCTGAGTTCAATTCCTAGTATAAAATAAAGAAATAAATAAAACCCAAAAAACCAGATGCCCTTTTAAGTTGGGTATAGTGGTATACACCTATAATCCCAGTATTGGCAAGGCTGAGGCAGGAGGATTTCCTAAGTTCAAGGAGTGAGCTCAATGCTACCCCGAACTATGTACATACCAAGACCCTACCTCAAAAAACAAACAAACAAACAAACAAACAAACAAACAAAAAAAAAAAAAAAAAAAAAAAAAAAAAAAAAAAAAAAAAAAAAAAAAAAAAAAAAAAAAACAAAGGCAAAAAGCAAGTGCCCTTCTTACCTCCTTCAGAATTACAAAACAAATATTCTGGTGGGCCTTTTCTTTGCTACACTAAACCTCTTCATTCTTTTTTTTTTTTTTTTTTTTTTTTTGCGGAACTGGGGATTGAACTCAGGCTCTTGCACTTGCCAGGGAAGTGCTTATTCCACTGAGCCATCTCCCCAGCCCTCTTCATTCTTAATTAGTTCTCTAATTGTAAACGGATTCACTTTTCAAAAGTTAGTTATTATTTGACCTGTACTAAAAAATATAACCCAACCTTGCCAGGCAGCAAGTATTATGATGGGTATGGGTCTCAGTATCTGCAAGTGATCACCTCAGCCCAGTTTGAAGCTATATGTGAAATTAGCCCAGTTAAATCAGAACTGTTTATATAATAAATTGCATCTCTCTGTGGAGTTTGTGTAGCATTAAAAAGACTAATAGTCTTCACAAATGAGAAGTAGAGAAGAAAAGGATTCTCTTGCCCTTTGGTTCATACTCAGGTATGAACCTTGGCATTTGGCACATGCTGTGAAGCATAGAGCAGGCAGGGAATAAATGTGGACTGCTGGTCATTTAAGTACTGACTATGCCATTAAGTGTATGACAGCAAGCCAGCTTTCCCCGTTAGCCTGCCTCAGTATATTCTATTCAGCAGGTACCCAGTAAATTGTGAACACGTTTGTCTATGGCCCCATAACTGTCTTAAGTCAAAAAGAGGCAGTAGGTTGAATTTTCATCAAAGCCTGCAAAGCTAGAATTCCTAGGCTTGTTGAATGTTTTTATTTATTTATTTATTTTTGCATTTTTGGGAAAGGTCTACAGGGTGATTAGGGTCTCACTACTAGATCACTAGATCGGACTCATAGTGATCCGTCTGTTTACAGCTTTCCAAGAGCTGGAATTACAGGTGCATGTCATCACGCCCAGTCCCCCTTTTTTTTTTTTTAATTTTTTTTTTTTGCGAAATGGGGGATTAAACTCAGGCCCTTTAGCTTGCCAGGCAATCATTTATTCTGTTGAGCTATCTCCCAGACCCAGTTTCAACTGTTGTCTCAGCGGGCCCTAGGGGTAGGGAAGCAGCATGGCATGCCTGGGGATTGAACCCCTGGCCCCTGCGCCTGCTTGCAGGAGCTTTAATCTGCTGAGCTATTTGGCCAGCCCTGTTGAATATTTTTAAAAGCTATGAATTGTTAACATTTAGAAGCAGGAGGTATTACACATAAAAATGAGAAGTGCCAAGTATTACTGAAACTGGGTTGAAGACAAGATGCAGAAGACAAGATGCACCAAAAGCATATACATAGAGCAGCTATGTCTTGCTACAGCCTACCTGCCCAGGAAAATGCCCATCAGACACAAGTAGAGGCTTGAGGATGACCAGATGAAGCTGACCAAAAGAGGCTTTTAAAAAGGGACGTGAGTCACAGCTTAGAGTAGAATTAGACAAATTTATGAAGCCCATAGTTTTATTCCCTTATTAGGCTCTTAGAATCTCAGTTTTAACTGCCAGGCAAATACTGTCCCACGAAGGAGATAAGATTTCTCTTTTGGGAAACTAATTTCAATAGTTGGAAGTCAATGGAGAACGTCCAAAACGAAAAACTTAAAAAAAAATTATAATAAATAAATAAATAATAGAGTATTACAGGGAAAGCCAGGGAGATTGCTGTGCTTTTTAAAACGAGCCTTACAATATTACTAAGAAGTCCTTAATTATGAATACCGAAGTAAAGAAAAAGCAACAAGAATAAAGTACAGAAAGTAAAAAGATTCATGAATAAGAAAAAAGAAGAAACTGTAGGTGGGTTCTGTCAGAATAGTGGCATGAAGACTGAACCCCTAATGAGTACAAGCTTGCTAAAAGTAGTCTAAAAGGTATATTAGTAACAAGCAGAGCACAATGACAAAGGGACGGACCTTGGGATTTATGATGTAATGTTGAAAAATACAGAAAAACAAACTCAACAACTAGTTAGTGTATCTAACAAGGATAAACATAGGGTCCTATCCTATGTACACAGAAACCCAAGCTCCCAGACCAGCCACAACCTGTGTGGAAAGAGTGGGATTATAGCCAGCTCTAAGGGTTCTGTGGCCTCCACAATGGCTTATGTGATACAAGCTGTACTTTTTGAAGCACCATGTATGTAGCACACTTCAGAATCAATGAGCCAAAGAGTTTAAATTAATCCTTAAACAGAGGTAGGGGCTGGGGAGATGGATCAGTGGAATAAGCACTTCCTTGGCAAGTGCAAGGGCCTGAGTTCAATCTCCAGTTCCACCAAAAAAAATAAATAAATAAACAGAGGTAGGACTAATTTGGAGAAATCAGTACAGTAAAAGAACCAACATAATTTTTTTAAAGAATTATTAAACTTGAGGGTACGATCTCTGAAGAACAACTATAAGAGCACATGATGCCACCTTATAAGAAAAGGAAGGAATTGCATGGGGTACAAACGCATAGAGAAAAAAGTAAGGATCAAAAGGGCTCTGGCAGGATAAGGGGCAGTGCCATGGGAGAAACCAAACTGCTGGCACCTGGGTTTTACACTTTCAGATTTCAAAACTGTGAGAAAACAAGTGTTGTTTAAGCCATTGAAGGAGGTATGTTGTTATTGTAGCACTGGCACACAGGTGGTCCAAACACTAAGGCACCAGAGAAATGACTAGAGAGAAGAAAAAAAAACCCTAAACTAATTCTTTTCTGTTCTTCCTTTATAGAAATGTGCAACATTCCAGAGAATGGTCCTGGAAAGGAGGGAAGATTACCCATTTTCACATCTAATTAATAGTTAACAAGTTTTTTAAGATCAGCTGAAATACAGATCACAGCCCGGAGCTCATCTCCAAGACATCAGCCTACTGCTCGCAGGAGCAGGACACAACAGCCTCCAGAGCTAGTGTCATTGTGGTTAGGCAGACTGCTGCTGTCCCACCTAACTGTGCTGCTTCATTCATGCTTCTCAAACTCTAGCAGGGATATCACCCTTTAACTTGTTTAGTAACTAAACCACTGCAGCTAGACAGTTTATATCAAAAGAAGGACCCAACAGGTTTTGAACACTACATGTTTGTTAACAATATCATTAATTCAAGAACAGGCAGAATCAGTCAGCGAGCTCAGAGGATTATAGCACCTGCTTAGGGAGACACAGGGAGTAGAGTTCAATCCCCAGCGTTCCCTGCTGGCCCTGTCCCTGGGGCCTGCTGAGTGGGTGACTGAGACTGGTTGTGGTGGCTCATGCCTATAATTCCAGGGCTTGGGAGGCTGAAAACAGGAGGATCATTATGAGTTAGATCTGTGTAATGGGACCTATAGACCCTATACTAAATACATTAAAAAAAAAAAAACAAGCAAAGCAAAAATTTCCTTTTTTTTTTTTTTTTTTGATGTCAGAAATCTAACTCAGGACTCTATACTTGCCAAGGAGGCACTATTCCACTGAACTATAATCCCTGGCCTTCTTCAATGTTAAGTAGTAGACAAATACTGGGTCATACACTTGGCCTAGACCTCTTATTTTTCTAGTGATCATTTTCCAGCTTGATGTATCACCTAGAGTAGATGGCTATGTTGAGACATTCTCAGTGTGTGTGTGTGTGTTGTGTACATATACATTAAAATATTATCAAAAATAAAGGTGGATGATTCAGGTATTTGAAAACTCAGGTGACTTACATCTAATTTTATGAAAAGTTACAGGCTTTTCTCAGAATGCCTCTAGAGCAAATACAGAAATATTTCTTTGATGTGTGAGGTTCTCAAAATCTCAGGAAATACACCTGTCAACAGACAAAACCTCCTTTAGTTAGCATTACCAAGGAGACAAAGGAAAGGAAGAGCCCTAACAGCTGTTTATATAGTTGTAAGTAAGCTGAAGTGTGGAGATGGGTTGCAAAGGAAAAGCATGTAAAGCAAAACAAAAGTATTCCAAGTGTGAAAATAAGAGGAGACAGGAAACACGGTGATCTGTGCAGTCTAAAATGAAAGTTCTTTTTTTTTTTTTTTTTGTGGAACTGGGGATTGAACTCAGGCCCTTACACTTGCCAGGGAAACACTTATTCCACTGAGCTATCTCCTCGGCCCCTGAAAGTTCTTCAGAGGAAGAAAAAAATAAAAGAAAAAAGAAAATCAAAGCATCATTTTTAAGTTTTCCTTTAGTCATTTTTCTGATAAACTGTTTATTATGTTAAAAGAGACATATCATCTCCAAGTAACCTATCTGTCTTTCAGGGAATTACATGACTGAAGTCAATACAGCCAACCATAACAGTGATTCACATACTGAGGACATACCTGCTTCTGGATCTGCAGGAATTCTCCACATATACAGGTTGAAGTCATCAGAGCCTGAAAGGATATACTGTTGGGACAAAAAATATATATATAATTTATTTTATAATTGGATATATTACTATCCAATTATAGTATAGAACAATAAGTTACAATACACATATATTGACAGACATTATACATCTGTGTCTTTTTATGTGTACAAAGAGACTTAAAAAAATAAAAATAAATGGGCATGTATTTATAAGGCACCACACAGCAAACATTTTCATAAAAATACTTGCAAATCAAAATGTTTGCTAGCTAAAAGCAATTAAAAAAACTTAAAAGTGGGTGAGGGATTTGAAAAGACATTTCTCCAAAGGTTATACAGATGGCCAAAAAGTATAGGGAAGGATGTTCAGTATCACTAGTTATCAGGGAACCATATATCAAAACCACATCGAGACACATTGCATACTATCGAATGGCATTACCAGAACAGAGACCATCAATGACCAGGGCCAGACACAGTGGCACACGCCTATAATCCCAGTATTTGGGGAGGAGGATTACCATGACTTTGAAGCTAGTCTGGGCTACACACGAAGCTCAAGACCAGCCTGAACTACATAATGAGACCTTGTTTCAAAAACACTAAAAAGCAACCAACCAACCATCCAACAAACAAGCAAATACCAACCAAACACAAGCCATAAAAACAAAAAACAAGTACAAGACAAAGTGGAACCCTGCTACTAGTACTGATAATGGGAACACAAAATGGTGTAGCCACTGAAGCAGTAAGTCAATTTCTCAAAAAGTTGACTATATGCTATAAAACTTAGAAATTGTAATCCTAGATGTAAATCAAAGGACTGAATGCAAGGATTTTAACAACTATTGGTATATGCTGTATACTCATGTTCATGGTGCTATTTATAATAGTCAAAGGTGAAAGCAGCCCAACTGACAGATAAATGGATAAACAAAATATGGTAAAATATTCAGCCTTTAAATGGGAGATTCTAATACATGCTACACTGTAGGTAAGCTTTGAGGAATTATAGTACGTAAAACAAAGCAGAATCACAAAAAATCAATACTGTATTAATGAAGTACTTAAGAGTAGTGAAATTTTGTAGAAACAGTAAGTGGAATGATATCTGCCAAGGCCAGGGAGAGCAGAGAATACAAAGTGGGTGTTTAATGGGTGTAGAGTTTTGGTTTGGGATATTAAAAAATTCCTGAGATCGATAACAGTAATTGCGATACAACAAAAAATACTTAATGCCATCAAAGTGTACATATTTTATTATGAACGTTACCACACTTGGCTTATTAACTTTTAACATTCTTTTTCTGATGCTTGGGATTGATTCCAGGGCCTTATACATACTATATAGTCCCAGCCCCTGAACTATGATTGTTGAAATACTCAAAACAGTAAATTTCAGGTTACTACTTTTAAAAAAATCAGTGTAGAAAATACAAAGTAGGATTTCCAGAGATTTTTCTTTTCTGTTTAACATTTAAGGCCAAGAGCTGGCCAAATAGTTTAGCGGATTAAAGAGTTTGCTTAGGCCACAGAGGCAGGGGTTTGACCTTGGTGTGCCCGCCCTGCCCCAGGGTGCACTGAGACAGGAATTGAGACTGGGAGTGGTGGCATAGACATGTAATCCCAGCTCTCGGGAGGCTGAACACAGGTGGATCACTAGAGTCCAATCTATGTAGTGAGACCCTGTGCTAAAATACAAAAGCAACAACAAAAAAAAATTTAAGGCCAAGCATCCTGAACTTCGCTAAGACCAACTGACATCTCTGAGCAGGAAGCCACTGCCAACTCAAAGTTAAGGTCTAGGGCGTAGCCAATTCCTTTTTATGTGGCAGTTCAAATTGCTCTCAAAAAGTCATTATATCGGCTCTATGTTAATTTAGACTCAAAAACATTGCCCAACATTGTTCAATGGTAGTAAGTAAGCAGTTCTGGGAGCTCTTTTTTTCTTTTCTTTTGGAACCAAGGATTGAATTCAGATCCTTGCGCTTGCCAGGGAAGTGCTTATTCTGCTGAGCCATCTCCCCAGCCCCGGAGAGCTCATTTTAAAAAAATATTAACAAAACTTTTACTTAATGTTGAAGTCATAATTACTTTCTGCTTTTGGGCCCCATCTGATTATTTCTGTAGAAAAGAGCCTACTGTTTCTTAGAGAAAACATCTTACCTGAAAAGGACATTGCGAAATATTTCAGAGTAAAAATTCAATATATAGGGGCTGAGGAGATAGCTCAGCAGTCTAAGTGCCTGCTTGGCAAGCACAAGGACCCAGGTTCAATCCCTGGTATCGAATGCTTGCCACAGAGACTGGGAGGGTGTGGTGTGCACAGCTGTAATCCCAGCAGTGGGCTCAGACAGGAGGCTCACTACAAGTCTGAGCTGTGTAGTGAGACCCTGTAGCAAAGAAAGAAAGAGGGGCCAGGGAAATAGCTCAGTAGAATAAGTGCTTGTCTGACAAGCACAAGGGACTGAATTCAATCTCCAGTTCCACACACACACACACACACAAAAAGATTAAAAATAAAATGAATAAGTCCAATATATATGTAAACTCATGCTTCACATGAACACTAAAACTTAATGCTTTACCTTAAAGTACTATGTTCTTTATTTTTTTATAATGTTCTTTAAGTAGTGTGTGTGTATGAGAGAGAGAGAGAGAGAGAGAGAGAGAGAGAGAGAGAGAGACAGCCTTACTCTGTAGTTCAGACTGGCCTTGAACTCATTATGTAGCCTAGGCTGCCCTTGCACTTGTAGTGATGCTCCCACCTCAGACTCCCAAGTGCTGGGACTAGAGACACGCACTACCACGCCTGATGCTGCAGTCATTTAAAAGTCAATATACTAGCCTACAAAACATATATGCAAATGCAGTGATGGAGGTGAGGGTAGGTATGTTTAAAGATAAAGCAAAGGCTATGTAAAAGGGCTAAGGGAAGCCAGACATGGTAGCACACACCTGTAACTATACTCTGAGGGGCTGAGGCAGCCTGTGCTATATAGTAACTTAGCTAGATCCTATCTCAAAATAAAAAAGGGTTGGTGGTATAGCTCAGTACAGAGGCCCTGGGTTCAATTCTAGTATTGCGTTAATGCTCCAAGACTAACTCAGTGGCCCAGGTTACAGTGGAAAAAAGCAGTGGGCTATTCTCTCATCTGCAAAAAGAGAACTGGACCGATGCTCCCTGAAGCATTCTGATAGCAAAGACACACAGAGTAACAACTTGGATTCCTAAGAGCTTATATCAAGTAGAAAATACGTAACATGTAGGTATGCAGCATCCATTCCATATGTGGAAGTCGGTGGGTGCCATGATAAGTGAGAAGCCTGGTGATTCACTAACTAGAGATTCAAGAAGAGAAGGATTTGACTACTGATCCAGCTTCACAGCAAGGTGTAGTATAAAAAGCAAAGGAATGGAAGGGGCAAAGATAAATCAATGGCTGTCTGAAGTCTATTTCTGCAACAGGAATAAGAAGCAGGGTTTAGTGTTCTCCTTGCTAACCTGTTCCTATTATTCAGGCCTTGCTGCTTGTTATACTTTGCCTGATTTTCAACTGCCATCATCACAAGTCTGCCTAAGAGTTTTCTCCAGAGCCTTTTAGCCAGCCAAATTCTCTAGGAATGAACATCACTAGGAGCAGCTCAACTTCTTTGCTCTCAGATAAAACTCAGGCTTGTGTTCTCTAGTGAGGTCCATTGGCCAGTGCCCACAGTAGCTGGCTCACTACATCTTTCTTCCTCTCTGTGTCGCATCTCTCTACTACTCTGCCTTTGTTCACTGTGCTTTCAAATAAACTTGTTGTATCTGAAACTTAGACCCCAATTAGAACAAAGAGGTGGGGATTAAGAACACAAGAGAATGGCCCACTAATTATATGTATATGTGTTAGGTAACATTTATCACTCAACATCTTATTCAGGCTCTGTCATAAGGGGCTATAACTTCAAATGGAATTCCTGCTTCTCTGCCTCTCTACCCAAACTAAGTAAATAAAACACAAAAACAATAAGGCAAGGCTAGGTTTACCAGAGGTTTTACTAATTCGCTATGTGGATCAGCACTTTCATATTTGTCCAAGTATTCACTAGGGCAAAGCCCTGAAAAGGTAAAAGACTGGCAGACAGAATGCTGACTCAGAAGACTGCCTTAAAAGGAAGAAAACTTTCCTGCAGAGTTAAGGTCTGTTAGTTTCTATACGACATATCCTAAAATACACAGAAAATATACTGAATGTATAAGCTTCTTCTCAAGGATGAGAGCTGTTGATTGCTCTACCTTTTAAAACTAACTTTTCCACCTTCCACAAGGGAAGCACAGGTGCTTTCCAAGGATGGG
This sequence comes from Ctenomys sociabilis, assembly GCA_004027165.1. Classification (NCBI taxonomy): domain Eukaryota; kingdom Metazoa; phylum Chordata; class Mammalia; order Rodentia; family Ctenomyidae; genus Ctenomys; species Ctenomys sociabilis. The sequence continues at coordinate 14,547 of PVKA01034211.1, forward strand.
TTTGACCTATGGATTCATGAAAGCAGGCTGCTTAGGCATTCATGCACAGACTGAAATTGCAAAATGCTCTGAGGAATTCATTTATGGCATTTTGTAGTTGTCTACTGGACCCTGCCAGCATTAAAAGTTAGCTGCCAAGGACACTTCATTGAATAATATTTACTGAATGTCTCCTATAGATCAGGCACTATTCTAGGGAAAGGAATACAGAACTGACCAAAAGAGATCCGCCATCCCTGCCCTCCTGAAGCTGACATCCTATTGAACAAAGAAAAATATTATATCCACACATAACATGGGTAAGAGGAAATTAGTTCAACAATAAATTTTATATGTGTATGTACATGTAAGGTGGTTCTAAGTGTTAAAGGCTAAATGGAAGTGATGGGTAGTTTCTGTTTTATATAGGGCCATCACAGAAGGCCTCTCAGATACAATGGCATTTTGAGCAGAGCTCTGAGGCAAATGAGGGAGCAAGGTATATGGATGTCTGGAAGAAGAATATCCAGGAGACAGCACAGAGTTCTGGGGCCACGGAGATGGCTCAGTGGAATAAGCGCTTCCCTGGCAAGTGCAAGGGCCTGAGTTCAATCCCTGGTTCCGGAAAAAAAAAAAAAAAAAAAGAGCTGACTTCTCCCTTTTAGAGATATTCAGAAGTAAAGATTATTTCAAGGGGCTGGGTGCATCATTAGGGCTGCTGGAAAGATTCCTCTTTAAAAGCTGTGCTGACAATGGCGCTGACACTGTCTCCTGGACTTGGGCTGGCTGGAGCCTCAGATTGAGGCCCACAAATGGTTAGTACTCAAGAGGGCACTTCAAGTGTTGGTAGGCTATCCCACAAATTCCTGCTGTGGGATGCAATGGAAAATGAAGAAGAAACCAAAGATAAAACAGTTCCAATACCACTCCTTCCCAAAAGAAAACAAAAATAAATAAGAATATTAGAACTGTACAAACATAAATTATTTGAATTAACTATGGTGACTGCCCATTAAAAACAAAAGGATTAAAAAACAAAACAAAAAAGCAAACACCAATTAAAGATACACCTTAAAGACACCCATTTTCTCCTTTAGGTAAGGGGTCATAGCAGTAACTCTTGGTGTAGGGCCCATTCATTCCTCCCAATGAGTAATGATTCCCTCTAGAAGACAGAGGACTCCTTTCCTTCTCACTTTCTTATCTAAAGAATATGATCTTATCAAAACTGCAACTGCAAACATAGTTTTAAACACAATACAGATGCTACAAGGTGCTAAATGATGCAGGAAAGAACATTCTTTAGCTACCATATCTGCTGCCTAAACCCTTTTTCATATCCTTAAACCCTTATTAAAAATTACACAAAAAAATAGAATCCAAATAAAAACAAAAAAAAATTAAAAACATTTTTCACTAAACCTGGTGTCTAGTGGTAGAAACAGAAGTATAGATTTCTCCCTCTTTTTTCCTTATCTTGATAATCTAACTTTAAATAGTATCTGCACATTCTTACCCAAGAAATATGATGTTTTGGGTCTAAAGCTGAGCCAAAGTCTAGAAACAAGCTTCTGGCGTAGATAAGAGGAGATTTGGTGCCAGACAGCCTTCTATAAATAGGCAAGCTACAGAAACATTAGAAAAATGGTTATCCAAAATCCCTGTTTAGTATTTTTATTCCCTTTTTGAAGGAGGATTTCTATAATCAAATTTTATATTTAAAATGTTACTAAGGGCCAGACTAAGTTAATCCTTACTATAAGTTAGCTCAGGGGACTAAGCACCTGTTTAGGCAAGCACAGAGACAGGTTCAATCCCCAGCACCACATGCTGTGCTGGCCCTGCCCCAGGGCATGCTGAGCTGGCCACCAAGACTGGGCATGGTGGCACATACTGTAATCCCAGCACTGGGGAGGCTGAAAACAAGAGAATCACTGAGTCTGAGCTACATAGTGAGACCCCTACCAACTACATTAAAAAGAAAAAAAGTCACTGAGGAAAAAAAAAAAAAATCTAAGGATTACTATTCCATTTTATTTTTTATATTTAGTACAGGGTCTACAAAGTCTCACTACACAGATCAGACTCATAGTGATTGTCCCGTTTTCAGCCTCACAATTGCTAGGATTACAGGTGTGTGCCACCATGCCCAGTCTTGGGTGACCAGCTCAGCAAACAAAAAACTAAATATATGAAGTGATATAAATTGTGGCCAAGTAAGGATATGAAGAATTCATTTACCTTTTCTATACTTTCAAGTTTATTTTATTCTAATTTATTTACTTATTTTTTGAGGCAGGGTCTGGCTATGTAGTTCAGGCTGGCCTTAGCTCACTTTGTAGCCCAGGCTTGTCTCAAACTCACAATCATCCTCCTGCGTCAGCCTCCCAAGTCTGGAGGTTACAGGCATGCACCACAACACCCGGCTCTTAAATTTACTTTATTCCAAGTTTGGAGAAGTAAACCACAAATTAAAAACTAATTTCATTTAAGTCTCTACAATGGGGACTGGGGATACAGATCAGTGGCATAAGTAGCTGCCTGAAAAGTGCAAGGTCCTGAGTTTTTATTCCTGGAACAACAACAATAATAAAGATCTTGTTCTCTAAATTACATGTTCTCTATGCAGGCTCTAAGGAAGAATCCTGTAACCAAAAGTCTCTACAATGTATTTTAACTGAGAAAGGCAGAAGTGGCTAAAAAAAAAAAAAAAAAAAAAAAAGGAGAATACTTTACTTATCTAGGCAACTGAGTCCCCCATTTCCCAAAATGCTCTGAGTTGAGGGAGAAAGCATAGAAGTTACTACAGATCAGAGAGGACACATACTTAATTTTAATTTGGCTGTGTGGGCAAGGTGGATGATACCAGTGCAAAAAGAGTATGAATTGTTGTTTCGATCTGCATTACCCACAATCCTTCCTAGCCAGTCACAAAGGTGAACTGTTGGCCAAACTCTGCCAACACACTGCCAAGACATTCTATAGTTCAAAATGACAACCTGTTCACTGAACTGAGTGCATCCAGGTATTTTAAGTAGAATTAACCTGGGGCCGGAACACGTTGGGTTTTTATTTAATCCACTTTCTATATGGAGATAAAAACTTGCTCAAACACAGAAATCAACAATAGCTTCTCAATTCATTTTAAGAAAGTCACTCTAGCCAGGTATGGTGGCATGCACCTGTAATCCCAGCACTTGGGAGGCTGAGACAGGAGGACTGCCATGAGTTTGAGGCCAAGCTAGGATACATAAGTAAATTCAAGGCCAGCTTTCATTACATAGTGAGACTCTTGTCTTAAAAAAAAAAAAAGAAAAAAAAAAAAAGATGCTCCATGACCATCTATAATACTGGAAAAAACACTAGACGAAAGAAAAAATCAGTGCATTGTCACTCTTTCTCTGACTTGTCCAAATATCCATCTTTTGTCAACCCCTTAATCTTTATAGGAAATAGCTGTTTAATAAAAGGATAACCCATCTACCTCACACTAATAAAACAGAGTATGTTTCAATAGGCCCTTTGATAACAGGAAAAGGGCTGATGTTGCTCCTGAGATGGATGAACACCCCACATATTTGTGTGTGTGACACATGCATATTTGTACAACATCTCATATTCCCGAATAGCTGCTGAAAGAGAAAAATACATTTTCATCAGTTACTGTTCACTGAGTACTGATCAACTCACAGTTCTCTAGAAAGGCTCCTTCCAGAGTAACTGATTAATTATTCTCCAGTAGATGGCCTGCCTATCTAATTAGCTATACTGACTAGATCAGAAAAACCAGATGGCTCTATAGCTGAATGAGTAATAAAAGAGACTACCATTTAACATTTAAATCAAACAGCTCTGATCTTTTCTCAGAAGAGAAAAAAATATAATGGAACAACTTTGTATTATGCTATCTAAAAGACCATTTCCAGAAATAGGTTTGCTAATTGCTGCAAAATATACCTTTGACCAATATCATTTATACCTGTAATCTTCCATAAATTCCCCCCACACACTTTTTTTTTGTGGCAGAACCAGGGATTGAACTCAGGCCCTTGCACTTGCCAGGGAAGCACTGAGCCATCTCCCTGGCCCCTCTTCCATACATTTCAACCAAAGCAATCTGAGAATTTTCTTTGGAAATAGGCAAAGCTGTATATTTATTTGTAATATAAGGAATAGAACTCCATTGGCTCCTAATAAAAACATATGAATATGCCTACCCATAAAACTACACTATTTTCGTATGTGTAGTTAGATTATTCTTGCTCCTTCCTGTGGATTACTTCCCAGTACAACTCCATTAGAGTCCTGGAATTCTTTGGTTTATTAAAATAACCAACCTTATGGATTTTGAATAGGAACAGTTCTATTAGTGAAGAGATACTCCACAACATCAACCAATAACAAATATTCAGTAGGAAGAAAAATTTTTAAATGTTATAAACACCAACTGCTGCTATAACAAGTCATCCTAAATTAAAGGTGACTATTTGAAAAAAAAAAAAAAGATGAGTATTTGGCAAAGTTCTGTTATGGAAATCTGGACATGGGCTGAGGGAACATCAAACAAATGGCTTTTGGTATCCAGTTTCCCCTCAGTTTTGGTATGTGGAAACTAGGACTGGAGAGTTGGCATCATTTACCTCAGTTCTTTTGTGAGTACTTATAGTCTTCTTTCAAGCTAAAGTCTCTAGGAATTCCAAATTAAAAACTTTTTTTATTTTTTTTTCCCCCGGAACAGAGGATTGAACTCAGGTCCTTACACTTTCCAAGGAAGCACTTATTCCACTGAGCCATCTGTCCAGCCCCCCAAATTAAAAACATTTTTCTTTTCCTACAAAAGCTTAACAACACACAAAAGATGCAAAGCTACTTAGAATTATATCTCTAAGGAGGATAGGCGGGTAGAACAGAAGAGATTGTGTGGGCTGAGTACTAATAAAAACATAAAATCTTTTCTATGTGCCCCACTTCATTAACATATACCAGTTTCCTAATGGGGCCTATACTTCCAGCCAGGGGCTATGCATTAAACTGTCATATCATATCACTAGATCACATCAATTTTCCTTGTTCCTAAGGAGAAATCCAGGTCACTTAGTAATTCTTTTCAACTGAATAATTACAAACTAGTCCCTGTCTAACAAGTCTGTCTATATTCAAACACTATTTGTACTTCCAAAGTTCTACAACGGGCAGTAAATGTGCTGAAAGATGATCTAATACAAAAGAAAAACCTTAATCCATTATAGTTAATACCTGAGCCAAGAGATCTAGTTGTGCCATATTACTATATGCAAAACTATGTACATAGGGGGCCAGAGAGATGGCTCAGTGGAATAAGCGCTTCCCTGGCAAGCACAAGGGCCTTGAGTTCAATCCCCAGTTCCGCCAAAAAAAAAAAAAAAACCTATGCACATATAAGCATTTAGACTTTCAAACAGATCTAGGATTCAAAGAGTTAAAAGATGACTGAGTTAATAAAGGTATTTTTACTTTTTTAATAAAGCAAAAATATCTTAAAATTTATTTTATAAACAATAAATAAAGGAAATTTAGTTATAACTGTGGTAATTCTGTATGCAGCTCTTCCTTATCAGCTCATTTTCCCTACTTGAGCTCAGGGACACAGGTGGCAACAAGCCTATGACTAAGATGGCAAAATCAGAAGCACGAGGCTGAGTTCAGTCCTTGATCAGTCCTGGTATGCAACATCAGATAGCCACTTCAAATTATTGGGGCCCTCAATGTCAGATGGAGATGAAAGCTGCCCATGCACCCAAAGGTCACTAGGTGAATTCAAATATAATACTGGGAAAGAAAGGAAAGGAGATGAAATAACATTAGCTTAAAGTCACAAGACAAATTTTTAAGAAGGGAATCCAAGAGTAGAATTTTTCCCTGTTAAAAATCTGTTTTTATTTCAGAAAAGGAAGCACATACACCATACCAGGCCCCAAATAGGCACTGTCAGTGCTATATGGAGCTGCACAGCAAAAAAGGTGTGTACCCCTGTACCTTTATAAGGTACTTGGAAAGGACACACTGGTGTGTACCCCTGTACCTCTGCTCTACAGCATCAGCACAGAGGGTGAGTGCTGATAGAGTCTAAGGCCAGACTGTGCATTCAAACCCATTATACTGGATTTATAGGGTCCAGGTCAGCTCTTTGCAGGATGCAGCAGGATGATTTTATTATCATGATATTGGGGGGCCTGCTGTCAAGTTCAAAAAAAAGATCTGTGCAACAACCCCAGGCTCTAGACATTCCTGCTTAATCTTTTCAAGAGAAGTTGATTCCCTCCTATCCTTTCAGCAAGATACAAGGACTATCATGTCTAGTCTTGTATGGGACTAAAGCAAAAAAATTTTTTTAACTTTTGTGGGTATTTCTGAGTCAAGGATTTTTTTAAATGACCCAGCTGTCTACATCCAGGCACACATGCCCCTCACCTGAAAGACTGACTTCCTAGCAGCCTGAGCTACGCTGCTAGACTCACAATCTAGGACAACAGACATTTAAGGAACTGTAAAAGAAAGGGAACAAAAACTGAGTGCTGTCTTACAAATGTGTTCCAGAAAGGCTAGCAGGTGGAACACTAATACAATATTCTTTTAACCCTATTAAAAGATCGGCAGGCTGGTGAGCTTAGGCAAGTGCAGGAACTGCAGTTCAATCCCTAGCACCACATGCTGCGCCAGCTCCACCCCCAGGGTGGGCAGAAAATGGCTTCAGGGAGAAAACAAAAACAAAACATATATTGTGATGTGAAAGAAAAAGTGTACCTTTTTTTGGGGGGGGATACTAGGAATCAAATTTAGGACCTTACTTTCCAGGCAGGTGCTGCACTGCTAAGCTATATATTCCGAGCCCTAAGTGTACTTCTACTTAGTACAGTCATCTTAAATGTTTTCTATGTTCTTTGGCCTATTAATCTAGTTTTTAATCTGTATATAATAATTAATTTTATATGATCACATAAATAAATAAATCTGGTACCAGAAAAAATAAAAGGGAATTGAAGTGTTATGTATATGTATGTAAAGTAGTAGTAACAAAAATAATTTTTAAAAGTTTAAAAGGAGTGCTGAAGGCATGCCAGTGAATCATGTAGACCCCTCATGGGACAGCCTGGGTGACACAGTAGAAGACCCTTTTCAAGAAGAAAAAAAAAAGCTCAAGTGTGGTTCTTTCTTTTTTTTTTTCCCCCTCAATACAGAGTCTCACTATGCAGCTTAGATTTGTAGTGATCCTCCTGTCCCAGCCTCCCCAGTGCTGGGATCACAGGCATGCAACTACCATGCCTGGTTTGGGGGCCAGCATGCTGTCCCCACGATTCTGGGCCTGCATGGCATGAGATACTAGGGATCAAACCTGGGTCCTTGCACTTGTCAGGCAGGCGCTTAGGCCATCAAGCTATCTCACCAGCCCAGTTCTTTTTTTCTTCTTTTTTATTTAGCAGAACCGGGAATTGAACTCAGGCCCTTGCGCTTGTTCTACTTAGCCATCTCCTTGGCCCCAATTATTCCTTTTGATACTTATCCAGCTTGATGTCATTTGTCACCTAATTTGATGCTATAAGTTATTAAATTTAAATAATTAAGACATTATACTGGAGATCGCTTCTCGGCCTTTTGGCTAAGATCAAATGTGAAGACATTATACTGGAGAAAACGGAACCATGTATTTGTAGCACAAAGTAGAGACAGATTCTATTTAGGACTTTGAATGAAAACCTTAGAGGACTTGCACATCTGGTAAGACTGTCTACCACAGCTTCTGGGGCACATAAATCTCAATAAACACCCACTTTCTTATTTTAAAAGATGGGAGATTTAAAAAAAAAAAAAAAAAAAAAGGCATGATAGTTGGAGGGTGTTGGCACACGTTTGTAATCCCAGCATTGAGGTTGAGGAGGGAAGACTCATGAGTTCAAGGTCAGACTGAGCTACACAATTTTCAAAGCCAGCCTGAACTACATAGTGAGACCTGTCTCAAAAAAATAAAAAGGAAGGGTTCATTAGGAGCTAGGAAAAAAACTAATTTGTTTCCACTCATCTATGAATTAGTGACAGACTATGGAACTAAACAGGAGAAAAACAACCTAGTGAGTGAAGCCGTGGTTGCAAACTGGTAGCTCTAAAGCAGAATAAGTACAGTAACTTAGTAACATTTGGGGGGGTAGTACCAGGGATTGAACTCAGGACCTTGCTTGCTCACTTACTCCACAGAATTATCTCCCCAGCCCCAGTAAGATTTTTTTTTTAAATCCATACAAAGAAGTGTGAATTTATTGCAATAATTAAAAATAAGGTGTTTGCCCATAAAGATCTACCTTCCCTTGAAAACCAGAGTTTTGGTAACTTGGAGGCTCACATGGTATAATGTTATAGCTTGCATTTGAATGTTTCTCCAAAGCCTCATATAGTCGCAGGTGGGGCTTTTGTAGAAGTGGTTAGACCTACATGGTGCAGTGCTAGGGGGTTAAGGGTGTGAGTGAGCGCTACCTGTCCTAAGTAGCTTGGATAAGATAAGAAAGATGCTGTTTAGATCCCTTGCTTGCTTGCTTTTGTCATCTTCTGTCACCATGAACTGTTTCTCGTTTGTGAAGTCCCTGTGCCAGGCCATCCTGTTTGGAATCAATGGATTTATGGGATAAAACCTCTACAAGCTCTTTTCTCCCTTCACTTGTAGATGCCAAGTATTTTGTTTCAGCAATAAGAAAAGTAACTGAGACACACACACAGCAACAATGGCTGAAGCTGGTGTCCCACTTTGATGGAATGGAGACTCTCTGTTGGCCAGTTTTCAAGGCTCATGGTATACTCCCAACCCAATTGACTCACTGTGCAGCTTACGTTGCTCCTAATTCCATCCAGTTATAAGCACTGTACAGTGAATGTGGTCTCTATTGAGAGCCCCCAAAACTGGGTTCTAATCCTGGTTCAGCTATAAACTTGTATATGTGATACTTCATGTAAATGACCTTTCTGAGCACAAAACTATCATTAATAGCTCTATGATTAGAATGTATTTACAATGGTGGCAAGAAACACGTAAATGAAACAAAGTAGGCTCAATGTATTCTTTTTTTTTTTTTTTTTTTTTTTTTTTTTTTTTTTTTTTTTTTTTTTTTTTT